>APFE030598379.1:445239-478560 GCA_000404065.3 Pinus taeda
CTCCTATTTATACAATGGGATGAGTAACAAACTCATAATGATCATCCACTAATCTCTCTTTAGTTCCATAAATCTCTCAACCATCTAGACACATAACCCCCTTTGTCCTTGATTTCTCCATGAGATCATAATCTTATCCATGAGGCTTATCTTATCAAATCCCTTTGTTCTTGATTTTCTCCATGAGACTTATCTTATCAAATTCCTTTGTCCTTGATTTTCTCCATGAGACTTATCAAATTCGGATTTGATCATTCAAGGCCACATAAAGGTGTCTTGGAAGCTTTCTTGGAACCTACACATGTCACAAAAACAATCCACTTTCCATATATGAAGTAAAATATATTATTTTCTAATATTTAATCAAGAATTTCTCTTAAAAATGCTTAAAAATAAATAATATTTGGAAGATATAAATGAGACCCATTAATGGTGAACAATAGGGAAAATGAAGTGACATGGTGGTGAATAATAAGTGATATAATGGAAGCATAAGTGAAAAATGTATGGTAATGAGTGATATTTGTATGACATTTTGAAGTCCAAACAGTTCCTTCACAACTAGTTTAACCATTAGAAGGGAGATAATGGAGTGGACAAAGATCAGAGTTCTAGTATTTAATGGATAGAACTATGTGCTTTCGAGTAGAAGGATAAATAATATGTGTAGGCATAAGGATATGATGTATGGAAATTTGTGATGACTAGATACAAATAATCCTTGACTCCAACAAATGATATAGGTAAGAATCTCTATGACAATAATGCTAATGCTAGAAATATTATTTTGAAAGGCCTAACAGAATGAGTATATGTAAAAGTTATGCACTGCATTGGGACATCTGAAAAAGATGTTTGGGACAAGCTTAAAAAGGTGGGGGTGGGGGGAGTTAATGTGCATTTATGAAGGAGACAAAAAGGTCGAGGGGGCCAGGCTCCAGATTTTCAGAAGTCAATTTGAGCAACTGAAAATGAATGAAGAATAAAAAATGTGAGGGTGGGGGTGGGGGGAGTTAATGTGCATTTATGAAGGAGACAAAAAGGTCGAGGGGGCTAGGCTCCAGATTTTCAGAAGTCAATTTGAGCAACTGAAAATGAATGAAGAATAAAAAATTGTAGTATATTTCCTACGAGTTAATGAAGTTGTAAATTCCATAGAAGAGCTAGGTGAGCCCATAAAAGACAAGGCAGTTGTTTAGAATGTATTGAGATCTCTTCCCATGAGATTTGTCTCCAAGGTTTTAGTATTACAAGAAAGAATGGATCTACAAAATTTTAGCATGGATGAATTACATGGAAAACTTATTGCTTATGAAATGAGAACAAAGCAGGAGAATCATTGTGTTATATATTATATAGTGCAGCCACATCAAATTTTTAATACAAATCATTTAGTTTTTAAATGTTAGAAATACTTTATAAAGATAACATTTTATAATAAGTAAATTGGGTTTATCTCAGTTGATTAGGAAGTATGATTTTCATCCTCTCCATGTAGGTTCAATTCCCATAAGTGACATCTTGATTTCATATTAAGTATATTGTTGTAATGACTTTGAGTCTTACAAATAAGCACAAAGGTAAAAACTGAAAGGCAAGTACAGGGAAAAATTATTGATTAATAAGTCAGGTCTCAATACTTCGCATCCTTAATCAACCATTAAGGGGCTAAATATGTGACCCCGTACAATCTTAAGTATAATATTCTTAGTTTAATTTGAAGTCTATAACACATCATCATTTTTTTTTTGTGACTAGAGGAATCAACATCTAGGCCAATTTTGTACTCACGTGATATAAGGTCAATTCAAACTACTACCTCTATATCCCTTAGGTGCCTATGTATGCATGTAACAACCTTGGGTTGTATTTCCATGTAAAAAGGCAAAAATCAACCAAGGTCATGGGGCACGTATTCCAAGTTGAATGAGGGGAAAACATCACATTGGGGGTCACTAGTGGTTAATTGATGGATATGGAAATTGGCATTGGCAAAAGGAAAAGGGAAATAAATGGAAATTAATTCAAGAAATAAAGGAAAATAGGAGAAAAGGAAGATGAAGGGACAAGAATATGCATGCAAGGGAAATTAAAGAGAAAATAAAGGAAACTGAAATAAAAGAGGAAAGGGAAAGGAAGAGACACCAGACATCCATGATAAAAAGGCATATGAGAAACAATAGGCAACTTTTGATCAATTTTCAGCTTTGAAAACTTTAGTTTTTCTAAGGAATAAATTGAATTCCAAGAGAGAGAATAAGCAGGGGAGCAAGTAAATAAGGGAGTGCAAGAGGAAGTTTGGACAGCAACAAGTAAGGGCATAAAATAGCTATGGATGCTCCATGATGTTTTTCAAAAATGTAAAATTGATGTTTTGGGCTGATGCAATTCTATGTGTTGTATATGTAAAGAATAGATGTCCATATGATGTTATTAGAAACAAGAGTCCTTATGAAATGTGGCATGGGCACATTCCTTCGATAAAGCATCTCAGGGTCTTCGGTTCCACATGTTATGCCTTGATACCAAGGGTACATAGAAACAAACTTGGTGCAAGAATTGGTAAGTGTATCTTCCTGGGGTATTCAAACACCTCCAAAGCATACCGTCTCTATGATGAAGTCAATAAATTTTTTGTTGAATCATCCAAAACTAACAATGTTGTTGAGTAGCAACTTGATTGCTTGGATAGATTTGCAAATGAAAAATCATTTCAAGAATTTGATCATCATATTCCACATCTTAAAGGGGGGATTCCTATACTAGATCAACTTGCGGAATCTTCTCCTAAAGCACTCTCTCCCCCACATGAAACACCAACAACAGATGATACTTTGAGTGATGTGATTGACAGAATTGGGAGACTCAATCTTGATTCGGTCCCAACTCAATCAATGGAGCAACCTGGACCATCTCAAAAAGGTCCCCCAAAGTGGCTAACAAAGACACTTGAAAGTCTTCATCCTAATGACGTTGGAAAGACACAAACTAGAAATTCAACCCGACAAAATGGAGGTGATGTAGATGACTCTAATTCACCTGTTGATATAGATGTTTCTTATGATTGTGAATTGAATTTGTCTACATATTTTAAACCAACTTCCTTAAAAGAAGTTGCTTCTCATGATGAACGGAAAGAAGCAATGCAAAAGGAGTATGATGCCTTAATACAGAATGGCACTTGGACGCTGGTTGATCCTCCAGTGGGAACCAAACCAATTGGCTGCAAGTGGGTCCACAAGAACAAGTATAAAGCTGATGGCTCACTTGACAAGCACAAAGCCAGGCTTGTGGCAAAAGGTTTTGCACATAAGGAAGGGGTCGATTATGAGGAGACCTTTTCCGCCACGGCAAAATGGGCTACCTTCCAGACACTCTTTGCCCTAGCAACTCAGAACGGTTGGAAAGTCCATCAAATGGACGTAAAAACTACTTTATTGAATGGAGATCTAAAAGAGAATGTTTTTATGTCCCAGCCTGAAGGATTTGCTCTAAAAGGACATGAACATAAAGTATGCAAACTTGTAAAATCCTTGTATGGCCTCAAACAAGCACCGCGAGCATGGTATGAAAAAATAACTGAGCATCTTCTAAAACTCAATTTAAAACGTTATGATATTGATGATGCAACTTTCTTTGTTAAGAAGGTTGGAAAAATAGTTGTATATCTTGTGGTATATGTAGATGATCTTTTGATGACATGGAACAATGGGAGCTACATTGCATCCATAACGAAGGAATTGAGGAAAGGTTTTGAAATGACTGATTTAGGCTATGTTCATTACTATCTTGGTATTGAAGTAACTCAACATCCGAATTCCATATTCCTTTCTCAAAATAAGTACATTGGAAATCAATTGAATAGGTTTGGCATGACTGAATGCAATCCTCTAACTACTCTAATGGAACAAAACTTAAAGCTCACATCCATTGAAGGAAAAGAATTTGAGGATGCAACGAAGTATAGACAGCTTGTAGGAAGTCTCAACTACCTGACTACTACCAGACTAGACATTTCGTTTGTTGTTGGAATCTTCTCCAGGTTTATGCAAAAGCCTTGTGAGGGACATTGGTTTGCTGCAAAAAGATTTCTAAAGTACTTGAAGGGAACTCAAGACTTTGGACTCAAGTATACATAGGTGGGTGACTTTAGCTTGATTGGATAATCTGATTCGGACTTCGATAGAGACAAATAAAATGGGCTATCTACTTTAGGTTATGCTACGAGTCTTGGATTAGGAGCTGCCTCCTAGAGATCACGTAAAAAATCAGTTCCAGAAGATTCCACAACAGAGGCAAAATATGTGGCAGCAGCTGAGGCAACAAAAGAAATTGTGTGGCTCGGGAAAATTCTAGAAGATTTGTAGGTAAAATAAGTATAATCGACTCCACTCGTGATTGACAATACCTCGGCAATAAAGTTGGCCAAGAACCCAAAAGTTCCATGATGAACGAAGCACATCTCGATACAAAATATCTTCTAATTCGACATCATGTTGAGGGCAAAAAAATCCATCTTCGTCATTGCTCCACTAATGAGCAGATTGCAGACATCTTCACCAAAGCGCTTGGAAGAGAAAAGCTTGAAAGATTCAGAACGATGCTTGGACTCACCAACATCCCTTCATATTAAGGGGGGGAATGTTGACACCTAATCATAGGGATTGGGTGAACAACTGTAATTAGTGTAAATAAATAATAGAGCTCCTAGAGAGTCATCAGGAGATGAAACTAAACAGTATCTCCCTCTTGTATATAATAATGAACAACCTAAATGAATAATACAATTTCATTTGAGGAGTTACCTCTTGGCCTAACAAGTACTCCTTTACATAAATATCAAAGTTTCTCCATATTCTTTATGCAACGAGTTATAAAATGTTATGGAAATTGTAAGGGATTTAATCAAATGAACCAGTGTAATTGGCACATTCTTTGGTACAGAGATGAGGGGCAAAGGATGGACTAGACAGTCATTGTGTGATAATTGATATTTAATGGGAGGAGGGGGGGACGACAATACATTAATGTGTGAGGACGACAATATATTAATGCATTGATGACAATTCTATCTATCAACCATCTTTGAATCTTGATATTCCTCCAGACAATATTTTACTTGTTAATTAAGTTGAACCCTTGGACAACCATGACCCTGATGATTTCATTTTCTCTGAATTATATGGGAAAGATTGTTCAAGTAACATGGGTGAATCTTTGTTTCTACAAGAATATTTAGATTTGCAGGAATTCCAATTGGAGTCCGATGCGATCATCGAATATTTTGTTTCAGGGATAACTCCTTTTGATCAAAAAGATGACATGCTTATCGTTGAGGATTTTGGTGGTAATCTCGAAAATCTATCTAATCAACCTCAAATTTTTGAATCTCATAATCTACATAATGACTCTCATTTTGATAGGTAATTGATTGTAGTTCCTTGAAATTCAAAGTCAATTCGGGTGAGTAGGACACTTCAACCTGCGTTGATGGTTATGTCAAGTTCGTGTCACCCTGATTGTATTTGTAATTTCAGTCAGTTCATGATTCTTTTGCACAATTTCATCATTGATGTCATCATGTGGGATCTCAACTCTCTCATGTGGGATGCTCATTTCTTCTCGTAAAATTTTTCAACCCTCAGTGAAGAAGGTTTAATTTGACTATTGAACCTCCACCGCTACATCCCGTCTCAAATAAATATTTAATCTGTGATGTGGAAACAGAGAGGGGTTTTAATGAATCTTCTACATCATCCATCAAAGAATCTCACTCGCACGGCAACATGGATTGTGGTCAGCCTGTTAATGTTGCTTATGTTGTAGACTTGTTGTTGATTAGTCTTTCTTGTCAATGTTTCCCTAAAGATTGTTTCCATGATCCTATTGCAGATTCCTTAAAAGAATCTTATTAGTTTGGACCCATCTCTCCTGTCTGATACTTGCATGCGCTTCATTAAGTCTTGTATGACCATAGGTATGGTAATTATTGTTGTTGTGGAGTCTTCGATTCGATAAAGCAATTGAGTGTGATACACCGTTGTAATTGCACTTTTTGTTTCTATGTTTTAGTGTACATGATTTCCTTGTTTATCATTTTCATTGCGCTGCACACTATTTTTGTTTCACACATTCACATCCTTCCACCCAAAGGTCAGGAGCAGATTCTACGGCTACATTGGAAGTTCCATTTCACATGACTCTATCGTGTATTATTTAGTTTAGGATATGATAGGTGGCATTTAGTTAGATGTATTGCATTCTTGTTTGGTGTTTTGATCTTTCCTTTGTTTTGTTGGTTCTTGACTGAAGTTGGTTTTGAGCTTCGAGATGATGTGGCTAAAACTTTTATGCAAGGCAAGTTGTAATACCATACAAGCCTTGGCTTATCTATTACCCTCTTCTTTTTTGTGGTTCATCTTTCAATTCAATGATTTTCCGATGGAAAATATGATCCTTCATATGGTAAGCTAAAAACAAACCATGAGACCTATATCTATTTAGGATTCTCACTCCCACACTCGGTCCTGTTTATGAATATTGTGTCCTTGCTTATCTATCTAAGTAGAGTAAAACAAGGGTAAAACTTTTAACAATAAAAGCATCAGAGGTATAAAACCTGTCTCTGAAGGAACAATATCTTTTGCTCTCAATAATTCGGGATCCCTCTTCCCCCCTCTGAAAAATAATAAGCACCTATGCATAGTCCTATTGAAAAAGAAAGAAAGTATAAAAGGGTGAAGGAAGAGAAAGGCTTCATGTATAGGGAGGTAAAGCAAGCGACTTCGTTGAGGTACTATCTAGGCTCGTTGGCAGTGAAGTAATATTTGTGTTCTTGAAGTGACATTGTCAGGGTATTGTCCAGGCCTACTGGTAGCATAGCAATGACAAGATTTAAAACTCATACGCTTATTATTTTAACTTGTCGTTTTGTATTACCCTTACTTACGTCAACAGGATAATGATATGGCTTGTTTAGGTTGTGTTACATCGAGCAATGGAAATGGGAAAACTATATCTTCAATAGGGTAAGAGTGGGGAGCTAAGGTAACTCACTGACTGAATAATGCTTCCTAAATAATTGAGGCTTCGCGCTTAAATGAAACCATTTTAGAGAAGTTGGGGTTCTCCCAGTGTGACAGTTGTTGAAGAATGTGACTAGTGTCAGTCTTTGTAGTTATATTTGAATCATAATGTAATATATTTGTCAGAAGAAAGAAAAATAAATTGACTTATCAAAGCATGGGTTTATTCTTGGGTCAATTGTTTATAGGTTGAAGCCTCCATTGTAGGCTTTTAGGGTTTATGTCAAGTATCCTTGTCCATATCATAATGTAAAAGACCCTTCTTAGGCTTAATTTGTGAAGAAAGACATTTATTTTAATATAAAATAGGTCAACTAGGCCTCCTCCACCAAGTCGGCTTAACTGAGGAGCAAAAACTCCTATATAAAGGTAGCAACTAGGCCTCATTTGGTATACTCACTCATTAAGTTCGATCTAAATCTTCAGGGGCTAGAAAAATGTGAAATTCAAGGAATACGAAGTAAAATGGATAACGAAGGAGAAAGAGATCTCTATCAAGCACAAGAAGTCGAAATTATCTCTCTCTCTCTCACATGTGTGAATTTTTTGAGTTGTTGGAGGGATCGAAACTAGAGTGTTGAAGTTGGGCCGAAATTCAAAGTTGTTAGGGGCCGAAATTCTCGATCGTTTCTAGGTTATAATTGTTGAACAAGAAGAGACTATTGAAGGTTGTTGAATTATATTGAAATTATGACTTGGTGGAGGAGTAAAGTCTTTAGGTCTAGGGTCTTGGTCTATCTCAACTTGAATTTTCTAGTGGAAGAGTTTGACTTTGTTTCACCTATATAGGGGTTTTAGCCCTAGCAGAATGCCTACATCTAGTGTCTTTGAGCTTTCTATTTTGATTTTGACAATTGCTTGATGAAACAAATATAAAAGAACAACATAACAAAGTTAATAAGAACTCAAATATATCACAATTAATTATCAACATAAGAAAATCTTTCTGCCTTTCCAATTTTCTAACATGTTATCAAAGTTAAGGTGATGAAGAAGGAGAAAGGCAGACTGGAGATCTATTGAAGGATAGGGGATCAAATAAAGGTAATTAATGAAAAAGGATTATATAAGAAGAGAATCCTACTGCCTACATGAACTATGTCAACTTCAATGAAGGGAGAAAAAAATCTAGAAGGAACCTCCAACTACAGGGCATGGAAAAAGAGGATAGATCTTATCCTTGAAAAGAACAAAGTTTTGAATCTTGTTCAAGGAAAATTTAATAAGCCTATTGATGAAGTAGAGAAAGAGAAGTTTAGAGAAACCAATATCGTGGACATGAACCTAATAATGGATGGAGTAAAGGACAAACTAATTACATACATACACAACATAGATTCTGCTCAAGAAATGTATGAGGCTCTCTCTAAATTATTCACCATCAATAACATTGGTCAAATAAATAGCCTCAAGAATGAATTAAGAACTATTAAGATGATGAAGGTGATATTGTATCATCCTACTTTATAAGGATATATAGAATCAGAGATGAACTCCAAGCAATAGATGAAGTTGTACCAGAAAAAAGAGCTTGTAATGATTGCGCTTCTAGGACTACCAAAATCTTGGAGTGCTTTTGCATCGAGAATTGACAGTTGGAAGGATACTCCAACATTTGAACAAATGTGGAATGCATGTAACCCAGATATCATTGGTAAACAACAAAAAGTAAGATGAAGAAGAAAATACCTCTAATGCATATTTTTCTCATCACAAGAAAAAGGGAACCTTCAAGAAGTTTAAAGGACCAAAGAAGAATGTTGACCTATCCAAAATTGAATGTTACAAATTTCATAAGATGAGTCATTACAAGAGTCAATTTCCTAAGAATCCAATGAATAAGAGGAGAGATAGGCAACAAAAAAATATTACCAATGAAGCTCCACCTAAGAAGAACAAGAGTGAGAAATCAGAAGTCAAGGACTTATACTACTAAGTCCTCTCCTATATATCATTCTTAGTCTTGTATTGTTTTCCTTTATGTTTTGATTTCCAGGATTTGTAGGTATATCGTGTCCTTGTTATAACATCTTTGAATTATTTTTATAAAGTTGTAGGTATCCCTCAAGATTGGATTAAGAGGGAGCCTCCACCATTTACCGAAAAGATAAATATTTTATACTTTTTTTTCATTTTTTCATGTTTGGTTTCCTCTTCACATAGAGATTTCTTTGTATTCTATGCTAATAACATTTTTCTTTATATTTTCCTTGGTTAGGAAAGCTTGTTGAATGCTCAAATGTTATGGGGGTGAATTTAAAGGATAGGCTTGAAGCATGGAAGAAGTTTTGTTGCAAAGGAAACCCTTCAAGAATTGATGTCCTACAAGGTTTGTTAAGGAACAACTCAAGGTATGTCTTAGACTATAAGATTTGTTATAAAGTTCTCTTCATAGAAAAGGTATGTTTATTCTCTTTTGAAATTTAATTTACATCACAGACATCATTATGTGTAGGGTTTTGAATCTTAAATATTCTTGTTAGGGTGATTAATCATTATATTAAATATACCCACATCATACTATCATTTCGATCATTCTTGTGAAACCCTAACCCTTAGGGTTCACAATAAAACCCTAGCCTCTTGATGCTAAGGGTATGTCAATAATATTGAAATCCTAGTCCTCTTAGGGTTGTCAATAAAGTCTAAAAATCTTATTCTTTTGATGTTTAGGGTTTTGATGTTGTTGTGATAAAAACCCTGGTTCTTTAGGGTTTTCTATTAATGTCTAAGTTATGTATTAAAACACTATATATTTAGGGTTTGGTGAATTAGGGTTTATGAACAAAACCCCTGCAATATTTAAAGTAAGATCCTAGGAACAAAACTCTAGCTATATATTTGTCTGTATGATCGAAACCCTAGCCTGGAGAAAATTGTTGTATATCTAACTTCGATGCATTCATGTTTGTATTGATGTTAGTGCTGAAATCATAGATATGTAACAAATCCATAGTAAAGATTGATATTCTTGGATATAATGATATTTTTTTCAATATAATTTAGTTTTTATGAGGTTTGGAACAAAACCTAGTAGAGTTTGTCATGTAATTATAAAAGCATATTGTTTAAAACTTAGATGTATAATACTATGGTTGGATTGTTATTGAATTTTTTATGTCTCGAAGATGGAGTCTAGCGTTTATCACAAAAACCTAGCAAGAAGTTGAATTCTAGTATATACAAAGGTGTGTCTCTTGTTGATTATGAACCTAACTAGGTTTAGGTATTTTATGTCTAAAGTTTGAATGTTTTTGTCTTCATGCTACTTCAAGTTGTTGAATATTTGCAGGTACATAATCTTCAAGATATTCATAAGTTGAAGATGATAATGATAAGCATGATGAAGAAGGTTATAAGAATGATGATGACCAAGATAACCTTTATTCCATAAGAAAGAGTGAAGTCTTGAAAGGATGAAGTTTCTCCAATGTTATGAAGTTGTTGCTCTCCCTAAGTTCAGAGGGAGCCTGGTTAGATGAAAGGATACATCTCTTGAGTTGAGAGGTAGGGTATATTATGACAATCATAATGAATACCTTGAAGAAATAATGTGTTGGAAGTGGAGCCTGATTATCACCGTGTTGGACCCCAGTTCCTAACGGGGCGACAACACCGCCCGTTTAATCACCATTAGGGGGGTCATTTTATGAGCCCCCCATGGCATGGGTTCAAGGGAAACGCCCCTGAAGCTAAAAATAGATGTAAAATTGCCTTGTAAATGATGTAATTTATTAGACAATCCAGGTCGTTCATTAGGTGGATGATATGACAGTAGAAGTTATGTTTAATTTAGGGTTTTTTTCCCTAGAAGGCAACCCTCGGTTTATATGAGGGAATTATATTGTGGTTGTGTATTATTATTCTAAGCGAGAAAGAGAGAGGAGATTGTGTGAGAAAAAAGAGGAAATTACAACAGATCTGTTGTAGGTTGTATCTCTTCATTTTGTTGGATAATATAAAGGAAGGGCTAGTTGTTTATCCATGGACGTAGCCCAAATTGGGTGAACCATGTATATTTGTGTCTCTTATTTTATGTGTTTTATGTGTTTGTGCTTCTGCAATATTTTATGTCTTTCATTGCTTTGTAATGTATAATTTTCTAATAAAATGAAATCGGAGAATGAATGAAAGTACTACAAATAGATTCGCAAATTATTAAGGTTGTTTTGATGCTACTAAAGAACTAAAAGAAGAGAGAAAGCTTCCAACAAATTGTAAATGGATGACTTGATGATGATATAAATGGCATCTGAATGATTGAGGACCCCGAAGGCATGTGTTTATTTGTATATATATATTTGAAAGTCGATTAATGATTAGGGGTTATGTTTTTACAGGTAAATATCTCCATAAGAAAGTTGAACACTTTGGAAGCATGTTTGTACAAAAATAAATATTTGATTGATCTAATAGGGAGAGATCTAATGGAAAGATGCTTGGGAGGACATATGGTCGACCTATGTGTTAATGTCTAGATCCTGAAGAGGGAGGGTGGTGTTGGTCATGGAGCTCTAAACTTGGATACACACCTAGATCCCTGGATTGGTGGTAGAGCTTAAAAGCCTGATGGTACCTAGATTGGCTAAATCTTGATTCCTCTTAGTCTCACTTGGATAGAATACCCTGGTCAAGTGTCTAGTCTGCAACACTGAGTGTGCTATGAATCGTCACAGAGCATATCATTTTAAGATCTTCCATGTACCTCTATATATGTGTAATTATGAAAGCATCCCTAGTTAAGAGGGAGTGTTGAATAATATAACTAGTGTCGGTCTTCATAATTATATTTGAATAATGATGTAATGTATTTGTCGTAAGAAAGAAGAATAAATTGAATTATTCAATAAATTGAATTATTAAAGTGTGGGTTTCATGCTTGGATCAATTGTTTATAGGTAAAAGCCTCCATTGTAGGCTTCTAGGGTTTATGCCAAGTGTCTCTATCCATATCATAATCTAAAAGAACCTTCTTTCACTTCAGTTGTCAAGAAAGAAATTTATTTTATAATAAAATAGGTCAATCGTGCCTCCTCCACCAAGTCGGCCTCAAACTGGACATATCAACCGAACCAAAGGGAAAAACTCCTATATAAAGAAAACAACTCGACCTCATTTGGTACACTCACTCATCAAGTTTGTTCTATATCTTCTTGGGCTAGAAAAAATGTGAAATTTAAGGAATTAGGAGGAAAAGGGCCAGTGAAGGAGAAGGAGACCTCTATCAAGCACAAGAAGTTGAAATTATCTCACACACACACACACACATGTCAAGTTGTTGATTTTTTGGAAGGAACGAAACTGTAGTGTTGAATTTGGGACGAAATTCTGAGTTATTGGGGGCCGAAACCATGGGTTGTTGTCGGGTTATAGTTGTTGGACAAAAAGAGACTATTGAAGGTTGTTGAATTATATTGAAAGGTTGACTTAGTGGAGGAGGAAGGTCTTTGGGTCTAGGGTATTGTTCTATCTCAACTTGAATTTCCTAGTGAAAGAGTTTGACTGGGTTTCCCCTATATAGCGGTTTTACACCCGACAAAGTGCCTACATCTAGTGTCTTTAATTTTCATGTTTTGATTTTGATAATTTAATGATGAAACAAATATAAAAGAATAACATAAGAAATTTAATAAGAACTCAAAGATATCAGAAGTAATTATCAAAATAAGAAAATCTTTCTACCTTTCCAATTTTCTAGCATCACCAAGCGTTGTGAGTGCGACAAAGACCCTCCCAAAAAATTTCCAGAGTCAATTTTCGATATCACATTATCTGTCATTTCAATCCCTTTAGTGTCATCATGTTGTTTGATTTTTTATTTGTGTGTTTTCTCCTAGTGTCATATCCTCCCAAGTCAATGTTTCCTAAGTTTCATCACCTAACCCTTAGAATCCTTGGGTTCTCTAGTCCATGGTTAGGTGAAATCATGACTTATCCAGACTTAGAAACTTGCCTTTGTGACATTCACACACTTGAAGAATCACACAAAAAGCATTAAAAAAAAAACACTCTTTAAGGCAAAATCACACTCATAGTTGATTAAGACATGTGCTTAAGTTGAGCGCACTCCTTTGGTTGAGCAAGTGCACCCTCCTTGAACGCACTCCTTCATGTTGAGAAAGTGCTCCCTCCTTGAGTGTACTCCTTCATGTTGAAGACATGCTCTCTTTCTGGATGCATGCATGTGCCCCTTTGTTGCATGTGGCTGGACTCCTAGAAAATAGGACCCCACTTAACTATTCTTAACTAACCCTTTCACTCGACGACAGTGGAAATCATGCATGAATCAATTTTTCATGTAAACTCTTTTAAATTAACCCAGTTAATAATTCATTTGCATAATCATTCTCATATGGGTTGGGTGCACAACTGTGGATCAAGAAACTCATAATCAACCTGCACCACAAGTAAGTTTTTCATGTCACATCTTTTCATTGCCTTTCATGATTTCATTTTTGTTCTTAATTTTTTTGTTGGTGTTTCTTTGCTTTTCAAGATATTTACTAGCGTTTTTGTTCAACCTTGATTATGGAAGTGTTAATTTGTTTTTGCATGCAAAAACTCTATGCATTCCTCAACCTTTCACATTCTACCATGATTGTAACAGGGCCCATATAAAATTGTAGGTCATTGTTCTTCTCATTCTTATCTAGAATCCTTGTTGTTGAACTTGTTTTGGATCTTTCCTTAGGAAGACCACACTTATGGACCCTGAAGCGCAATCAGCCTTGAAAATTGTGCCCAAAATGACCAAGTTTCCTTCTTGAACGCAGTCCTTTCTCACGAAGAAATGTGCCCTCCCTTGAGCGCATGAACTCACTTTGAAGACAAAAATGATTTATCTGCGTCCCTTCGGCATGCGTTAGTGCACCCTCCTTCCCTTTGAGCGCATGAGCACACCCTGAAGAATTGAAGGTTTTATGACATGTTCCTTTGTCCCTTCAGGGTGTGCCAATGTGCCCTCTCTATCTCCTTGAGCACATGAGTGCACTGTGAAGGCCGGAAGGCCCAATAATCCATCTCTTTGACCCTTCGAAGTGCGTCAATATGCCCTTGAGGTTCCCTTTCTCTTGCTTGAGTGCATGAGGACCTTACAAAGCCCCGAATGACCTTTGACCTGCCTTCATGCTTTGAAAGTGAGCCCTCCTTGATTGCATGCTCATTTTCTTATGCACACAAGTGATTTTGTGTTGTCATTAATAGATTTACATGTTCAGTAACCTTTGATGGCTCTTTATACATGATTTATGAGACATTGGTACATAGTTAGTCACATTAATCTAATCTTGTCGTTATGAGTGTAATTCCACAAATAGGTGTTCATGCTTCAAGTATTGTCACCCTTTCATCATCTATTGGAGATATGCCTCCCTGTAAAGTGGCCTCCAAATAAGTCTTAGAGGCAAGCACTGAGGAACCTATTATAGTGACCAAGCCAACCATTCCTATATATGCAAACACTCAGTGCTTCATTGATAAGTCTATTGAGGTCACATGGAGCAGAATATATAACACATTCATGCAAAAAAAATTTCCTAAGGACTTGGAGGACTTATCGGTGTACATCAATATCAAGGGGTCTAGGATGCATAGGATCACATGCAAATTCTCAGTCATCCCTTGTGCAGAAGTAATTGAGTGGATCATTACACATATGGATGAATCCTATCTTATGCTTCGCAGTAAGAGTGGTGGTCAGCTTACCACTTATTATGGAGAAGAAATGCAGATGTATTATAAGATTCTTATGACCAAATAATATGAAAATGATGGTTTATACATGATATGGCCCAACCTCAACACAAGTGACATTATCAAATCATGGTGTTGAGAGGCTACCAAGTTTCTTCATCACCCATCCGCGGTCTATCTAGCTGAGATTCTTAGAGACGCATACCAATATCTAATAGCCATGTGTTGTTAGTTGCATGGGTGCAAGAATGCTAAGGTGTTTGAGGAGAACTGGATATATATATATATATATATATATATATATGCTCAATGTGGTGGTCACCTGGGGTAAATTTTTCAATTCGGAAGATATATTATCATTTGAGTTGCAAGGTCATGTCAGGCAGGCAAAATCATACTTGAGGGTGAACCAGGCACTTGAATTCTACATGTCTGCATTTCTTCTGGATGGAATTTGTGCATTATATGCTTTCCCAACATTGTACTGGAACTGGACTCCCGAGAACAAGTTCCCAGTTTATTTCCACTCCAGAGTGTTATCAAAATGAAGCTTCAGAGGCACATACACCAAATTATCTTAGCACTTCTTTGGAGTTATATTTCATACTATATTCAAGATTGATCCTCCTTTCATGACTGATCAAGTGAAGGAGTCACTACGAGATATCATGGATTGGTTTGCAGCTCCCGAGGGTACATACATTAGATGTTTTGGTTTTCATACATCCCCTCATCTCATGCCGTGATATGTGACCAATAAAGTGGTCATGCAAGAAGTAGAAAATTTGGACAAGGGATTATCGGGAATTCTTCACAGGAGGAAGAAATCCCCTTAGCCCACCTTCCGATTGAGGATCGTATTATGTAAGTTAAAGAGCCACAAGGTGACAACAATATCAATACAAGCATTAGATCACTTGCACTCTGCCACTAAAATTTTTCATGGATATGACCCTAGGGGAGTGTGCATGCAACATTGTGAAAGGATTGATCACAGTATAGGGTATTCATCAATGTCCACAATAGAAGATGAAAATGTAAAAAACTGGTATAATGTAGTTACAAAGACACATCCAATAGCGGAGACCAGTTCACCCTAGGATTCACCAGCTCAAGATATGAAAGTACAAGGGGAAGAACAGATAACCGCTCAAGCAAGGAAAGTAGCTCCTAAGAAGAGGATCATATATGATTCGACAGGTGAGAACAGTAGGAAGTGGAAAGTTGATCCTTTGAACATAGGAGTTATTCATGCAGAACAAGAGAGGAGAGAAGTAGAAGAAGAAGAGGAGAAAAGAAATCAAGATGGCTTGGTAGCGAAGAAACAAGAAGAAGAATAAGAGAGGAGAAGGTTATAATAAGAACAACAAAGGTAGTCCCACGAGGAAGAAGAAGCACAGAGGCTGGAAGAAGAACAGTTGACTTATGAGCTAGAAGAGGAATAGTTGGAGGAAGAGGATACTCCAGAAGGACATCCTCTCACAGGTGGTCATCTTCCATTTGGGGAGATGGGGACCACGCCTACACCACCAGATAGAGTCATGGATGTATCGAGTGTCTTGTTTGATCAACTTAATAAGAGTATCATGCATAAAAAGCATATATATTTCCCAAAGGATCCTCATAACCTAGTCTCAGTTTCTACGAAGAAGGTGATTATTGCCAACATGAGAAGGAATCCTAGGGTAATCATGATGGAAAATGTTTCTTTTTCCACAACAGAACAAGAAAAATCTGAATATCTACTAAGTGAGAATGCTAGATTGAGGAAAGAACTTATTGTAGTGAAGCAACAGGAGGAACATGTTGTGGCAAAGAATCAACGATTACCATCGCAGAGTTTCAACACAGCAAAATGGTAGTCAAGAATGCAGGAAGAACTGGGGCCAATGGAGGACACCATGGCATGGTTGTATGATGAGATGATACTTATACAACAAGTGGTGAATCCTCTGATTGAAATTCAAAAGAGAGCACATGAAGTGGTAAAACTCCTGAAAATAGAAAATAGAGAAGTTGACCAAATTCAAGAGTGGGTTGAGCACTTAATAAGAAAGATATGATTGCCGCAGAGATGGACAAAGTTCATTTGAGACTCCACCTACAAAACTACTTGCATCTTGGAGCATAGTCGATTAGTACTATTTCTGCCTATAATCAACTACAAAATGGTTTCAAGTCTCTAACACATAACCATGGGATGCTTTCAATAGGAACACTTGAAGCAATCAAAGGTAGAGAAGTCATATTCCAGTAGATCAAACAATATATTGAACATATCAAGTAGGCAATTGAACATGAAGGCTTGGAATTTACCAAAGACATTATTTTACGGTACACCATCGCACCAGTCAAAGCTTATATGAAGATTTCATGGTTGTGGAATAATATACAGCTAAGCTCCAAGACCATACTAATAGAGACACTAGAGGTGAAGATGTTGTATATAGGGGACTTACAAGTTTGGGTCAAAGCCATATCAATGGAGTTTAGGGCATGGCACACTTACATTACAAGTGAAATCCATGAGGAAGCAAATGATTTATCCATTTGATGAACATTTGTCCTATTATCAATTTTGTCTTGTTAGGCCACTGTCTCATTTGTAATTTGTCTTATGTAATAAATGACATGTAATGAAGTCTAATGGACACGTGGAATGTGAATAGTCGCATATGCAATGTAGTAAGTCACGAATAGAATATGAATAGTCATAGAAGTTAAAAAGACATGAGGAAGCTTAAAGGTCATTATTATTTGTTATAAATAGCTCCTCATAACCTAAAGAAAGGGCTTGGATTCTTAGAGACTTGCCTTGGCTTCTCTTGTAGTGCATGGGGGATAGATTATTCTTTGGAAAAGAAAGTTGTGGCTTCATGTTCCACTACTGGATATAGTGTTTCATTCATGTAACAATGTACTTGGCATCTTTCACTCTTAATAAAAATCTCTATGATCCGACACTTCTCCAGGAATGTATTGTAGATATAGTAGGACTATTCATGTTATGTTTATGGTATATGTTGCTTTAATTACATACTAAGTGAATGAACTAATTCATTGCTTATCTATGGTTGTTATTGAATGAGTGTTATTATGATTAACTGGTTTTTGTTTATTATTTGGACTAATCTACATGTATTCAACAAGTCTTTCTCATCCTTCCTGAGTCCCCTTTTAGGATAGTACTATTCATTTTCTAACCGGAGGATCATTTTATTTACCAGTCATGGATGCTCCCCCGTGCACCTTTACATTGGGTGTCTCACAAATCTCACATACTTGCTTCCCCAAAAATGTGTTGCGGTCTCTTATGTGTAATTGTAACCAAGGCATATCTTTGAAACCTTTCCAATGGTGGTCGGACTGTATGACCAGATGGGACTCCTAAAACGGTGTGAGGTCTAATTAGGACTTCACATAAAGGAGAGCCCCTTACAATGTTGGCGACATCCAGCACCATTAACATGCAGCTAGAAAGAGAGGGTAGTAAGCCTTATGGATGATTCTCTAATGAAGCTAGTGATATAGTGAACAAATATGCATTCATAACCTCTAGTTGTTATGTTTTCCAAGTGTTTGTCTAAATAATTATTATGTATTTGATACATTTGAGTAGGTATTCAATTAAGAACAGTGAGTAATGACTCTTGTAGGTGATTAAGGTGATTTTGGGTTGTTCGCCTGGAACTCGTCCTAAAAATATGTATCAGGGTTTGTAGTCGCACCCTTTGAACTGGGAAATTTTGGTTGCAACCACACGGAGAAAGGCTTGCGTGTGCGATTGGAGCCTTCTAGCCACATGGAAGGCTTGGAATTTGTGTGTCTAGGATGTGAAGTAAGTCAAGGAGGTATTTCTAGTCTAGGAAAGGTTGATCAGTAGATGTTGCTTGACATTTGGGTGATTTGGTGTTCTTGGAGGTTGTAGTTAGTTTCGAGATGGTAGACTCCACTTCCATAACTGGAACCTTAGATGTTGGGTCATGCATAGTAACTCTTGTCTCATGTTTACCTTGGTGAACTTGTAAAAGTGAGTAAATATGGGATGGGGTGTTACAAAGTCGTATCAAAGCGAGGTTGCAACACTAGACCTCAGGGTAAATGTAGATTGTTATGCATGCATATCAGTTGTTTATATGTTTATCATGAATGCATGTTAGATATTTATTGTTATGGTTATGATATCTATGTATAAGTTGGTATGCTTGTGATGTCATATTGTGCTAATTTGGATTGTCCTATGTAGATGTAATAGACTCCCCTAAGATACCTTGAGGTATGCTTTTGATTGTGTTCTACATAGATAACAATTGGCATATTGCAGGACATAAAATTCCAAGTGATGAAGAGAAAAACAGTTGAGTACAGTTCATACAACTCTCTGTACAGGCTTGAAGATACATTGGTAGGATGGGAGAGATCAGTTGAGCAGCAAGGAGAAGGACATTCTCCCGGTTTGGAAGACACATTAAGAAGTTTGAAGGCAAAAATTGTGAGTTGCAAGGCAGATAATGAGTGGTTGATTTAGGCATAAGAATGGCTTGCTAGAGCCCGGGAAAAGAAAGTTGAGGTTAATGCAGTGATTCTTCATAGCCTTTCATATTTATAGAAGCAAGGATAGTTTGGAATCAATCATTGACAAGAAGAAAAGACATATGGTGCAAATGGAAGCAGGTCTTGGAAGGGGCACAAGATGGACAAGGATGATACTGTGAGAGGTGGTAGATCGTTGGATACACCTGACAATAGGGCTAGCACTCATGGATTTTATTCTAGCTCTGGTTTCGAGAGACATCATCGTCATCACCTTAGCATTATTATAGGTGGAGTGAGAAGAAATATTTTCTACAGGAATTCAAGAAAGTCAAGCCTCCTACATTTGATGGTGGGTTGAAGAAATCAGAAGATGCAGAATCATGGCTGCTTGGTATGAAGAAGTTCTTCAAATTGCATGATTATTTAGAGACCATGAAAGCCAATATAGTTACCCTTAGTCTTAAGGGAAAATCAGACATTTGGTGGGAAGATGTTAAGCATGTTAGAGGCATCAGGAAGAGATGCTGACATGGGATGAGTTTGAAAGGCTCTTGACAAAGAAGTACCTATTTGAGAAATATTATGATGGAAAGTTAATGAGAATAATAAAGAAAAATGGCCCAAGAAGCGAGAAAGATCTCAGGATGTAGGTGACAAGGAAAATGTGGCACCTTATAGGAATTTCAAGGCAACCAAGAAAGGATAGAGATCTCACCCTGTGGAGTGGCAAAATAAAGGAAATGGTAGAGAAGCATTGTGGTGTTGAAATTGTGGAGGAGATCATCACAGGAAGGATTTCCCTTTATATCAGAGTAACGCAGCGGATGTGCGACAAGCCTCAAGATTTATAATGTGTAGGAGGCGTGGATAGTTGGGAATGTAGGTCAAAGCATTCCCTGGATCTATGCAGTAGTGGATAATAGGCAGGGAGATCATCAAGCATCCATTATCGAGATGGAAGGTGGAGCCAAGGGAGAGTTCCAATCAGAGCCTCAATGCATATTGCAACGGAAACAACCCATGTGTTGGGATCCATCAATAGAGAAAGTTAAAGTGCATAGAAGCACTTTGGGGCCGAGGAAGATACATGGAAGATGGTTGATCAGATGGGGGCATAATAACTAGATTCTGATTACAACTGAATTCATCAAGGGAATTAGAATCCCTTAGGAGATTATTTTTGCAGGTGTTCAGTTGCAGGGCAGCGTGCTTGTTACAACAGGGAAAGGTAACTGGCATATTGTTATATTTATTAATGCACTAATAATTATGTGCTTATGGAAGTATGATGCAGGGAATTGCATGGAAAAAGAGATTACCATGAAATCTTGAAGAAGGCTTGGGCTGAGCTTTCACTTCTGAACCCTTGGAAGCACCAAGAAACCATGGGGATTGACTTAGGGTGTCTATTGAAAGTTTTGTGGTTTCGGTGTTTTGTGATTTTTTTTGTGCTTGATTTACAGTTTTGACTGTGACTGGTGCATGGCGATGCCACTTTGTTTGTGGTGTTGTATTAGTGCTTTGATTTCTATGTTTTTTTCATATTGTCCTCTTGTTCTTGCCTTTTATGTTTTGACGGGCTTGGCAATTGGTTGGGAGAAAGAGGAAAGTAATGGGTTTTGGGAGAGCCGATTGGAACCCAACATGTAATGTAAGACCCAGATGAAGCTTGATGCATGAACGAAGGGCAGCTAAAGGAAAGAATAAGTTAGCAAGTTGGGTTGGTTGGCTCTATTGAAATAAATTAACAGTGGTAGAACAATCATGAGAAAGGTAACAAGAAATGTAAAGTAAATGGACTTGAGGTAACAACTACCTTGGCTATGTTAGGAATTCTTGTTCTCAATATTGTGCATGCATTGAATGGATAAGGGAGTTCTCTTAACCTTGACCTTATGAATATTGGTAATTATGATATGATCATGATTATGTTAATATGTGTGTGTGTGCCATTGTCTGACGGGGTCGCCAATGATCATTCTTGTGGAAGAATGATTGTTTTATGCAGGTGAATGACATGAAAATTTTCTTGGTTTTATGAGGAATCAAGTGGGCATAGTATCCCTGAAAGATCTATGAGGTTAGTATCATACGCATATGATTTTGATATTATGTGTTTATAACTATGCCTATGTTTATGTTATGGCATACAATGTTGAAGGATACATCAGCGGAATGAAAGCAGTGTGATATGCGTCAAGTTGGGACAAACATGGATAGTGGAAAAGTCATAGACTTGGGACTTGGGTTGTGGATGCATGCAATAAGGTGTGGGAAAGACACTAGAGGAAAGGTTTTCTGGTATAGATGGTGTGGTCTCTAGATATGTAGTACTATCGTTTTGTACATGTTGTATAGTGTCATGTGTATTGTGTAGTCATTGTATTGTGACATGCATATTCGTTGTGTTGTATTGTGTGTACATGTATGTGTTGTATTGTACACTATGTGTATGTGTACGTGTTGTGAAGGAGATTGGTTCTCTAATCCCTAGAGGATGTGGGTTGGGACAGGATTTATGGAGCCATGTAACAACTTGGTTTCCTTGGAGATTTTGGGTTGATATAGTAGTCCTTGGAGCCCTAGACATTTTGGGAAGAGGCCAATTTTGAGTTGATGATATTGAGGGTAGAGGTGGTATAGTCTCTAGACACCCTTGTTGTTGATATTCAATTAGAGGCGATATAGTATTTGGATTCCCTTGTTATTTATATTGAGGGGGGAGGTTGTATTGTCTCTAGATTCCCTTATTGCTTTGGACAAGAAGAAAGAGAATCCACTGGGTGCTTGTTGGGTTTGGCAACAGATCTATTTTGTGTGTGTGGTCAAAGAGAAGAGAAGGCATCAGGTGCTTTCTAGGCTTGGCAATTGATCCGGTGTGTGTACGGAAATAACAAAGGCATAAGTAAAGAATGATTTGCAATATAAGTATTAGTGTTTTATTTTAGTTTTTAATTTCAAATTATGAGCATAGTCTAAGATTTATGATGGTTAAGTTTTGAGCTAATCGGATGTGATATATTTATACATGATGATTTGATCAAGGAGCTAATTTGACTTGTTGTGACAGAAAGTAAATAAAGTTGTAGATGTCACCTCATTGATGAGTTTCTAATGATGTATGATTTGAATTTATTTCAATTCCTTTTGAGTCTAATGGAAATTATGTGCTTGGTATAGGAAGGCATATAAATGCTCGGTTGGGTGGTTAGAACTCGCTGCAAGAATTTTAGCAGCAACAATAAAAGGAATTGGAACATGCAACCGTATGTTGGTAAATCACTTCAGGAGCAATGCCATTGTGGGATAATGGTACCCAATAGTGTCCATTGATTGTCATAAGCATGTTATAACAGGTGTGATGGTTTTGAGGCAAGGATATGCCTTAGTTCGTGGATGTTCCAATGTGAGGAAACCTTGCCAAGGGATGGATTGCCTGAGGGACTAGGAAGTAGAGAAGGGGATGCCGAGAACTTGGAAGGTGAGGGGTTGCACGAGGTCGCCGAGGGATTTCCCGAGGGATTGGGAAGCAAAGAAGGGAAGGCCACGGAATACATTTGTTTCGGTTAATATCATTGTTGATTGGAATTAGAAGCACTTTGAGAGAGTGCCCTGGAACAATGAGATAGTAATTGTTCATTGAGAGAACAAGTAGCATAAGGATTGTAGCATTAGACATTGGATGTGGACTTTGATATTAGCAATGCTGGACTTCCTCGAGAGGAGGTGAATCCATGGCACTACATTTGAGGGTGGGGGTGTAAGCCTATGGATTCCCTTGTCATTGATGTGGGCATCATAACCTTTTATTTGTTGGTTAGATCAAATGTGCATAAGTATATATGTGTTGTCATTGTAAATACCGCATCGAATTGTGTTATAAAGCTCCAGTAAGTGGTATGTTTATTATGTTTTCAACAATTGTCATTGCAAATATTGCACCGAGTTATGTTTATAAAGTTGCAAAAGCAATATATTTTGTTGTTCATACATGTCATAGAACATTGAGGACTGTGTTCCCCCAAGGGGGATTGGTTTGTAATAGCCACGAGTTGATTTTCTATGTAAATAAAACAAGACCATGGTCATGGAATACATATTTGAACCTAAATGGAGGGGAAAATATCACATTGGGTGTCACTTGTGGTTAATTAATGGCTATGGAAAATGGAATTGTCCTTGGCAAAGACAAGAGGCAATAAATGGCAATTAATTCAAAGAAATAAAGGAAAATATGAGAAAAGAAAGGTGAAGAGACAATAAATGCATGCAAGGGAAAATGGAAAGAAAATGAAGGAAAATAAAAGAAAAAGGAAAAGGAAAGGAAGAGACATGAGACATCAATGATAAAAAGATACATGAATGACAATTGACAGCTTTTGCTCAACTTTTGATTAGTTTTAAAAATCGAACTCCAAGGGAGAGACAACAAGTATAGGATCAATAAAGTAAGGACAAGAAAATGAAAGTAATGGAGTGCAAGAGGAAGTTTGGAAAACGAAAATTAAGGGCAAAATGTAGTTGTGGAATTGCAGGTAACAATGTGCATGTGTGATTTAACATGGGGGGGATTTCATGCATGGTGTATGCATTGGTTTATGGTTTATGTTTGTTGTCATTGGCATAGGATTTTCCTCAATTGAAAGTGGTTTATAGCCTTGTCTTTGCCATTTCCTGGATATCCATGATGTAGTGGGTTCCTTGTTTGGTTAGAATTTGGATGGTCTATAGATTTCAAATCCTCGTGACGTGGTCTTTGGAAAATTCCCAAGGGTCAAGGGTGGAGATGGGAATTCTCTTTAAACTCTTGACTGATGGGTGGAGATAAGAAAATTCCTCTGGGTATGGTGAAGAATCAGAGGCATCCAATCTTGTTTTCTTTTGGGGATTTCTAGACCAGTTTAGGTGAAATCACTATGGTAGAGGGTTGAGGTGGTTAACCTCTGGAAGCCCTGGTTGGTTATATTTTGGTTTATCCCATGTGATCCCACATTCATGCTTGGAATATGGCACAAGGGTGATTGGTTGAAAGAAATATTTGGTTCATCCCAATCTATGGTCGAGTGGTACGTGGAAGTCCCTGACTTAGTTGGCATTTGCATATGGTAGTATGTGTTATTCCTTAATGAAAGCAATGAGCTCAAGTACTAGTTTGATATGTGATTTTATGACTAGTTTGTCACAGTCTCTTTCTGGTTAAATGTTGGTTATAAGCATGGTATATTTATGATTATGCGATGTGCTCTTGTTATTGATCTAATACATGGTTTGACAGACTCTTAGTTATATATTTGAATGCATGAGCTAATATGTGTTTGATGCAGCTACCAAGAGAGGGTAGTAAGCCTTTTGTATGATTCTTTTATGAAACGATTGATACAATGAACATATATGCATTCATAACATGTAGGTGTTATGTTTTCCAAGTGTTTGTTTAAATGATTATTATGTATTTGATACGTGTAAGCAAGTATTAAGTCAAGAATAGTGAGTAATGACTCATATAGGTGATTAAGGTGATTCTGGGTAGTTGGCTTGGAATTGGTACTAAAAAACAAGATCAGTGTTTCTAGCCACACCCTCTGAACTGGGAAATTTTGTCTGCAATAGCACAAAGGAAGGCTTGTGCATGCAGTTGGAGCCTTCTAGCTGCATGGAAGGCTTGGCATGCATGCAACTGGGATGTGAAGTGAGTCAAGGAATTAGTTCTAGTCCAGGAAAGGTTGATCAATAGATGTTGCTTGACATATGGGTGATTTGGTGTTCCTAGAGGTAGCAATAAGTTTCAGGATAGTAGACCCTACTTCCATAATTGGAACTTGGATGTTGGGTCATTCATACTAACTCTCGTCTCATGTTTACCTTGGTGAGCTTGTAAAAGCGGGTAAATGTGGTGTGGGTATTACAATTTCTCAATTATGAGACTACAACAATTGAATTAGTACCACATTTTTAGGGCTAGCCTATAGGCCACTACCCAGAATTGGCCAAAACTCTCCAAAACCAAGTGTAAGATAATCAGAGGTATGCATAACATATACATAGGCTCAGATCTTTCCCAAACTCAATATTCACATGATAAACATTTAGACAAACATATGGTAAACATGATAGCTAAGGCCATGAATTCATATTTATACATTATTTCCTCAATTTCATCAGAGAATCATCAAGAAGGCTTGTTTCCCTCTCAAGTTAGCAGCAACAACACTAGTGAGCTTATGCATTCATATAACCATTCAATAACTTATCAAATCATGAACAAGACCATAACAAGAGCACATCATTTAACCATGCTTATAACCAACATTCAACCTGAAAGAAATCATGACAATCAAGTCATAAAATCAACACAATAACCCATACATGTGCACGTTGATCTCAATAAGAAATAGCACATAGTAACTTATGCATAAAGCCAACCAAGTCAGGGACTTCTACGTACCACCTGACCATATATTGGGCTAAACCAAATCTCTCTTTAAGACAATCACCCATGTACCATATTCTAAGCATGAATGTGGGATCACGTGGGATAAACCAAAACATAACCAACCAAGGGTTCTAGAGGTTAAACCGCCTCAAACCTCCACCATAGTGATTTCACCTAAACCAGTCTAGAAATCACCAAAACCAAAACCAACTTGGATGCCTCCAACTTCTTCGCCATACCCAGAAGAATTTTCTTGTCTCCACCCATCCGTCAAGAGTTCTAGGAGAATGCCCATCTCCACCCTTGACCCTTGGGAATTTTCCTGAGACCACCTCACCATGATCCGAAATATACCGGTCATCCAAATTTCAACCAAAACAGGGAACCCACTACATCATGGTTATCCAGGAAATAACAAGGCAAGGTTGAAACCCCTGTCAATCTAGGAAAATCCCATGCCAATGACAAAAAAGTAACCAAATAACCAAATGCATGTACCATGCATTCAAATCTCAACAAGGAAATCATGCATGCAACTTGTTACGTGCAATGTTCTCCTATTATAATTGTTTTTCCAACCTTCTTCTTCACTGCTCCATTTTCCTTTGCTTGCTTGCTTTCTTTTGTCCAAGTGCTCTCTCTCTCTCCAAGTCCAAGAGAGAATTCCTCATTGCTCCAAGAATAACCAGAAGTGATCAAGAGTAACTAAGAGTGACTATGGGTGACTAAGAGAGACATATAATGTCACCCCTCTCTTTTTTTTCTATTTTGCTTTTCTTTTTCCTCCAATTTCCTTTATTTTCCCTTGCATGCATATTCTTGTCTCTTCATATTCCTTTTCTCCTATTTTCCTTTATTTATTATATTAAATTGCCATTTATTTCCTTTTTCCTTTGCCAATGCCAATTTCCATAGCTAATAATAAAACACAAGTGATGCCCACTGTAATGTTTTCCCCCTCCATTCAACTTGGAAGATGTATCCCATAACCTTGGTTTAATTTATTTACATAGAAAATCAACTTGAGGTTGTTATAATTCATCAACCAATTTTCAGCTATGATAGGGATTCTAGATCACGGTTGGTGCTTCGACTCTTAGCTCACACCTCATTTATTCATTCATATATATTTTATTTTATTGGTTAAAATAAACTTTGAGAAACTACAACCTAGGACTCGCACTCGGTCTCATCACTTCGAAACTCATGTCATCCTAGTAGGACAAACAATGTTGTTAATGGAACCCTAGTCGACGATTCGCTCTTATTACAATAAGTTTCAGGATAGCAAACCCCACTTCCATAATTGGAACTTGGATGTTGGGTCATTCATAGTAACTCTCATCTCATGTTTACCCTGGTAAGATTGTAAAAGCGGGTAAATGTGGGGTGGGTATTACAATTTCTTAGTTAAGAGACTACGAGTGTGGAATCAGTACCACATTTTTAGGGCTAGCCTATATGCCACTGCCCAAAATTGGCCAAAACTCTCCAAAACCAAGTCTAATATAATCGGAAGTATGTGTAACCTATACACAGGCTCAAATCTTGCCCAAGCCCAATAGTCACATGATAAACATTTAGACAAACATATGGTAAACATGGTAGTTATAGGTCATGAATGCATATGTATACAATATTTCCTCAGTTTCATCAAAGAATCATCAAGAAGGTTTGTTTCCCTCTCAAGTTAGCAGAAACAACACTAGTTAGCTTATGCATTCATATAACAATTCAAGAACTTATTGAATCATGAACAAGACCATAACAAGAGCACATCATTTAACCATGTCTATAACCAACATTCAACCAGAAAGAAACCATGACAAGCCAGTCATAAAATCAACACAATAACCCATACATGTGCACATTGATCTCAATAAGAAATAACACATAGTAACTTATGCATAAAGCCAACCGAGTCAAGGACTTCTACATACCATGCGACCATAGATTGGGTTGAAACAAATCTCTCTTTAAGCCAATCACCCGTGTGCCATATTCTAAGCATGAATGTGAGATCACATGGGACAAACCAAAACATAACCAACCAGGGCTTCTAGAGGTTAAACCACCTCAAACCTCCACCATAGTGATTTCACCTAAACTGGTCCAGAAATCACCAGAACCAAAACCAACTTGGATGCCTCCGACTTCTTTACCGTACCCAGAGAAATTTTCCTGTCTCCACCCATCCGTCAAGAGTTCTAGGAGAATTCCCATCTCCACCCTTGACCCTTGGGAATTTTTCTGAGACCACCTCACCATGATCCGAAATATACCGACCGTCCAAATTTCAACCAAAACAGGGAACCCACTACATCATGGTTATCCAAGAAATGGCAAGGAAAGGCTAAAACCCTTGTCAATCTAGGAAAATCCCATGCCAATAACAACAAAGTAGCCAAATAACCAAATGAATGTACCATGCATACAAATATTAGCAAAGAAATCACGCATGCAAGTTGTTACCTGCAGTGCTCTCCTCCTATAGCTGTTTTTCCAACCTTCTTCTTCACTGCCCTGTTTTCCTTTGCTTACTTGCTTGCTTTTGTCCAAGTGTTTTCTCTCTCTCCAAGTCCAAGAAAGAATTCCTCATTGCTCCAAGAATAACCAGAAGTGATCAAGAGTAACTAAAAGTGACTAAGAGTGACTATGGGTGACTAACAGAGGCATAGAATGTCCTCCCTCTCCTTTTTTTTCCGTTTTTCTTTTCTTTTTCCTCCAATTTCCTTTATTTTCCCTTGCATGCATATTCTTGTCTCTTCATCTTCCTTTATTTATTATATTAAATTGCCATTTATTTCTTTTTTCCTTTGCCAATGCCAATTTCCATGGGCAATAATAAAACACAAGTGATGCCCACGATAATGTTTCCCCCTCAATTCAACTTGGAATATGTGTCCCATGCCAATTTCCATAGCGAATAATAAAACACAAGTGATGCCCACGATAATGTTTCCCCCTCAATTCAACTTGGAATATGTGTCCCATAACCTTGGTTTAATTTATTTACATAGAAAATCAACCTGAGGTTGTTATAATTCGTCAACCAAATTTCAGCTATGATAGGGATTCTAGATCACGGTTGGTGCTTTGAATCTTAGCTCTCACCTCATTAATTCATTCATATATATTTTATTTTATTGGTTAAAATAAACCTTGAGAAACTACAACCTAGGACAAGCACTCAATCTCATCACTTCAAAACTCATGTCATCCTAGTAGTACAAACAATGTTGCTAATGGAACCCTGGTCGATGGTTCACTCTGATTTCACTCTGACTTCACCAGTGAAATCATAACCAATGAATGACTTGCACCAACTATCTCTCCATTGAAACCTATTCCATACGTTGGGGTAGACCACAAATAGAATGGAGTCATTGTGGATGACTTAACACAGTAGATCTCAAACTCAGCGGTGGATTACTATACACCTCAAAAGCAAATCAAAATCGACACATTGTGATTTCCCTCTAAAATTCATGGCATCTAGGTGGGGCCTATGACATACATATTGAAACCTCAGTGGACAACCTAACACTTCATAAATGTAATGATGAACAATTACCCTATTGGAATTGGTCTCTATTTCACTTTCTACCTGCCTGGAAAATATTGGTTTAATTCCATTTACAGTCTAACTCGACTCTCTTATATTTCTATGTTTTCTATAGATCTTTTCCTCTTGCTCTAAATTATAGATCCACAGAGCTGTTGTGAAATGTCATTATGTTAAATAGAGAAATGCAAGATTTTGACAAATGGGAGCCTTTTATTTCCACTAGTTAGAGATAAAATATTAAGGCAAAAATAAAATTAGTAAAATGTAGAAGTCTAATGATGGGACTCTTCTATTTTTTCTATTTGGATATTAAATACATATAGTTATGTATAATTTGAGTTGTTATACTTGTATACTTTGAGTTATTAAATCTATACAATTTGAGACACATGGACCATGATAGGAAAAAGCACTCAAGTACACCTTTGTTTTGGGGACGAAATGTAATATTTCATTTTGAAAATAATTAATACAATTTATAAAGTTTGTTATTATGTGAATGTGCATTTTCGTATTTGACTACATTATCTATTTGATGTTGCCATAATGTAATATTTTCTGCCTGCCATCTAGTTTTAGGAATTTAATGTATTTAATATAAATAAATTTGATTGAAAATGAAATGTAGGGATAATATATTGTTGTCAATTAAAATGTACTTTTTGTTTATAACTTTTTCATTATGGAAGGGTTGTATGACTATATGCCCTTCTAATTGAAATTAAAACCAATCCTTCAAATTTGATCATTGATGGCAACTACTAGGTTTTCAGGGGGTGCAGATGGAGATGTGTAATTGTTGGACCTTGAAAGATCGGGAAAATATTTTCTTCAAGGTTTATTCTTTTATTGTTAATGGAGAAGAATCACATACTTTGGCAAGACCAATCACATGTTAAACAAAATGTAAAATTAATTTGGTAAATATTGAAGTGATGAACTATTATTAAAGAATAATAATAATTTTTGTGCCGAAAGGTGCTCTACAGACCAGTGTGGAGAGACATCACATAAGGCTACATTTAAAATTATTAAAATGATAATTTAAATTAACAAATTAAAAAAAGTAATAATAAAAGAAATTAAGTCGGCCATAATTAAAATACTTCAATTTGCACCTTAATTTTACATAACTTTATATAGAGATATAAACTAACCGAAAGTAACTAAAATAATTTACCTTTTAGTATGAAGAAGAAATGTAATTTCTTCACTACTTACTAGCAATTTCACTAGGAGGTGCAAAGGAACGTCGATAGGAGTGGGAGGGATGTGGAAGGAAATAATCAAGCGAAATCTATAATAATGAAATACAATCGAAATTTGTGTTTCTATATATCTTCTAAATAATGTAGCAAGAGGTTAAATTTAAGAAAGAAATTACGCTAAAACATAAATGTCCCTGAAAAATGATAATACTTGCAAGCACAAGGTACATAGCAGAGGATTTCAATTTCTTTGGGGTTTTTTAAAATGGCATGAAATAAATTCAGGCCAAAGATGCTGCAATTTATGGGAGAACATTTGCAGGCATGTGTTTTTCCATGTAATGAGAAGTATGTTTACTAGTTTATACCCGCGACTTCACTTCCTTGTGGTATAATACTCTTGTCAACATTTGATATAATCACCAATCTTAAAAGTAGATTCTAAAAAATTACTGAAAGATTCTATTATATTCCTTTCAGGTAATTTTGAACAACTACATTGCCTTTGAATTTATTAGCATGACATGGCCATCATCACATAGTAGTCACAAGCCATGTGAACTAAAGCAAATGAGAAAAATATAAGTCATAATTAATTAGATGTGTTGCAAATTCAGACATTGGACGTAATGCAACGTGTATATTGTAAAAAGCATTGGAAATACTCAGAGATTATCAAGTGGAGGTTTTGGATGTAGTAAACAAAACTCAAATATACACTTTAATATTAACGCCAATTAGCTTGAGGTGGCCATGGGTAGTGTTATTTGGAAAATTATGTAAGGGAAATGTGTATGTTGCAGGGGATGCAATGCATCCTATGACTCGAGACTTAGGCAAGGTGGTTATTCTTCACTTGAGGATGTAGTGGTTCTTGGAAGGTGCTTGGGAGAAGGAATGACAATCATGAATGGTTCGTAAGAAGATAAAATAATAGAAGAAGAATTGAAGAAATATGTGGAGGCAAAGAGATGAAGATAATTTTGGTTTATACATGGAGCATATATAACATGATTATTCTAGCAAGGATCTGGGTGTTTTATAACAAGATTCTTGCAAGATAAGCTTTTGTCTAGGAGGTTGTCCCATTTTTTTTGAATCACGCAGACTGTAACTGTGGAATACGCTCTTCATGTAATCCATCCTAATAATCTCCCTTGTCATTAGTTGTCCACTACTTCCTTCCATATTAGATGCCTCACCAATAAACATGGCTATTTCAGATGAACAAAATTGTTGATACTTGTCTACTAAGGCTAGGGTCTATTGATACTAATACGAAAAGTGATACTTGTCTATTGAGGCTGGGGTATATTGAGATGAAGTAGATGCAATATTGACTAAGATAATTGAAACGCGATCTTTGAAAACTAATATCACATCATGATTCCTCCAAGAGAAAATAATTACAAAGAACCATTCAAACACAAAGCAAGTAAAAGTTGAGTCTAATCAAAGTTGTTTTCTAAGCTTGGAAGGTCACTTTTCCATGTTGAAAAGTTCATTGAACTTAACAAGCTCAATTAGTTGTAGCAAAAAAATAGCTACCAAACCACAAAATTGTCTGACAATATTGATTTTTTTCATGCTCCTTGGATATCAATTTAAAGGCGCAACTGGAACTGAAAGACTTGATATAGAAGATAATGTTTGACTACCCATTCAAAGGAGGATCTCGAAAGAAATTTGAGTAGATAGACTTTAGGTTGTTACATCAGAACCTGTAGCCAAACCCTAGATCATATTCATGACCTCCACATTATCATCTAAATAATACTTTTCTTTACTTCGTTTATGGTAAACAATACAAGAAAACACTTCAACTATAGAGGCCATAAATGATTGCACCATTTCACTTGAAATACTCTCAAACATATCTTCAACAGATTTGTCATCTCCTACAAACAAAACAAAATCTGGTGGCTATCCTCTTTCAACGATTGTTGACAAAAGTTGTTGTCCTCCCAAACCCTTAATAACACCCTGTAAATTCCAAATCAAATGTGTGTAAATACTAACACCTACTTCACAAGAAGCTAACTAAGAAATTTCTCATGCTCACATATTAGTAAAAGGAAATATAAAGCCTCCTTTGCACAAATTCATGTTAACTAGGAATATAAGTACTTTGCGTAGTTGGGGTTTAACTTCAACAATATGTTGGCCACTTTTGACCTCCACAAGATTTTCAAGAACACTTTCAAGATGATCTAAAATCTCCTTGGATTGGCATAATCCAAAATCTAGATTAACATCCCTAATGATGCCAACCCAAAGCACTTTCTTTAGCTTTTATGGCAGAACCATCAATAGTCTCAGTATATTATTTCATAACAATATTTGATGTTTTCTTCCAATCAGAGTCTGCAGTGGGAAGCATTGTTTCCCATTCGGAATCTTGGCTCCACCTGAACCATACAATAAAAATTTAGAAGAGAAAATTCATGATAAATTATAAGATGATAAAAAAAAATGAGAAAATAAGTGTCAATAGATTGCCTCATGAAGTAGCCATGCTCTACTGCAATCCTTAACTTATGGCAAGGTGAAAACCGTTCACTGATAGATTTTTGACCTCTTCCACTCACAATAAAGACAACATTTTAGGGTCATTGCATAATCTATTTACAACATATATTACTTGTGGACTTGGTATTTTGTTGATAGAAGTTTGAGGCATCATAGTACCAACATATCCAACAAAATTGCCCCAGTGTAGGTTCTCTTGTATGCAGAGACAATATGTTTTGTCGAAAGCTTCTTAAATAAAAACTATTAAAAAAAAATACTATTTATTTT
>APFE030598380.1:0-11916 GCA_000404065.3 Pinus taeda
ATTTCTAAGTTTTATTAAGTTAAACAAGGGGAGTTGCAAGCAACAAGTCCTTGTCGTGTTTAGTAAGCACTTTTAGGATAAAGTTCCAAATTCACCAACGACGGATCTAGTTTATCCAATTTAAGTGAACTTACCAATCGTAGTAGTTTGAGCCCTATTTGTTGCGTTTAAGTTTACCTTGCACCTGTTAATGTGCCAGAATTGGAAGAACTTTCAAACTTTTACAATGCATCAAATTGATCTCTTAGAGATTCCTTAAATTCTCTATGGAATTTGGAAGCACCTCCAAACTTTTACAGTAGCGCGGATTGATATTCTGAAGATTAGATAAATTCTCTGAGAAATTTGGGAGTATCAGAGCCTGGATATTATGTTGCTTAAGCAATAGAACTGCCATCAGTATCTTATCTTGTTGATCCAGTCGATGATCTAGTCAGTGATCTAGTTTATCCATAAGCATCAAAGCTAGTATAAGTGACCATTTACTAGTGAGATGCAACAAAGTTATAGGCAAGAGTAAGGGAAGAGACTGCATAACAAGCAAAGGTGGGGGAAGTATATTATTCTGTGAATTGAGTTTCTACTAAGTCTTAACAAGCAACAACCAAAGCAGTTCGAGAGCCATCAACCCTCTATGTTCCATATCCAATTGGATAACTCGAAGCCTATTAATTAAGAACCATTTTCAGATCCAGAGCCAATGGATTGAGTTGCCTAAGCACTTTCACACTAGTAGATCTCACATAGGTATAAACAAAGGTTGCTAAAGCAGGCGAGGTAAGAGTTTCAACAACATCAAGGCATGCATAAACAGGACCCACATCCTTTCTTGAGAAAAACAGCAGTTTTCCTAGTGTACCTTCCAGTAGCATTCCGATTGTAATAGAACTACTTTGACAATGGGCTATTGAAAGTAAGGGACCAATTAAGCTCTGTCTGAAGCCCCGACGAGCACTCAAGGAAACGATGCCACCATAAATCCTAGCTACAGCCAAGTCAGCTCATGTTATAGGTGCAACAACTCATGTTAAGCCTGCACCTGTAAGAGAAACAAATAGGAAATTCGTAGTCTTCTGTGCACTTCTACTACCTATTTGTTACATAAACACAAAAATGGATTACAATAGAGCATGCTACAAATATCTTTGAATAAAACTTCATTGAAAATTGTTGACATGGTTAAGAAGGTTGTGATTATTGAAGCACTTACAGACGATGATGATTTCTCCAACAGATCATAGACGTCTTTCAGGGTCACATCGCCAAGACTACGCTGCATCGCTACATAAATCATGATCTCTTTTAATGAGTAAAATATCAAGATAATGCTGTTTGGGGTTCCTGTCCTTAGGAAACTCCTTTGTCTGTCATCTTGTTGGACATAGAAATTAATAAAAAATAAAAGAATTAAATAAATAAAAGATAGAAAAGTAAAACTTGTAGGTGGTTAAATAAGGAACATAAAGTTAAATATAGAAAATATAAAGCTTGTGGTTGGGCACATGTAGCTTGCATGCAGCCCATGTATCTCCTCTCCACACTAAATGTTCGGTATGTGCCCGAGATTCAATTGAAACAACCTCGCTAATGAAATATGGCCTTGCTACCCAATCCAACCATGCCACCCAACAATCCCAGTTGGTTGTACCACACTTTCAGATAAGGGAATTTTAAGACCGAAAGGTGGTGTATGTGGTAATGGTAAAAAAGAAGTAGGGTTGGACCAGGCTTATAACCTTTCACCAGCTTACCGAGTCGATCCAGTCGAAGTAGCTACACCACCGACAACAGAGCCAACACTAGCAGCAGAGGCAAAGTAAGACATGTATAGATAAGAGTAATCTGCCTATCAATTAAGCACCTATCAACTGAGTCTAAAAAAGAAAGAGGTAAGGTCATTTTGGAACAAGTCATGGATTTCAAATAGGAATTATATTTGCAACTGAAGGATTTTACACTAGCATTGCAACTGCTGATTCAAATGCTACTAGTGCTTTTGGAATTGGTTTGTATACCCTTGCTTCTAGGAAACAACTGGCATTGGTGGTGTTTTCACTATTGAGACTTAATGAAACGAGTGGTGGTGATAAATTTCCTCACCTTCGCATAGCTAAGTAAAAAAGAGGGCAGTTTTCTAGTGATCTATAGTGTTTTGAACCAGATAATTGAATAATTAAAAATCCCTTTCAATTTCTTGTAAATAGAGTTTGAATTCCTTAATAAGAATGCAAGCAGGACTAGAACTCACCACTATGAGCGGAGAGTGAAAGGAGAGCAGGAACTGAACAAGCTTGCCATTTTTCCTTCATCCAAATGAAATGAAAGTGTTTCGTCATGGAGCACATTCAGAAGTGGCCTGCCCTACTTCCTGTACTGTTTTTCAGGTGATACGAGTTTGGAATGCGGCTTTGCCTTTATGAGTACATTGAAGCATCTTGACGCCTGGGTAAATGATGCCAATCCTTCAACATTATTTGCTGCTCACAAGAATCACATCTAATAAAAGCAAATACAACAGCTATGTGAAATTCATAATTATAATGAAGGCCTCCAACATTTTTTGCATCATGAAACATTCAATCCACTACTTCAAAATCTGTCTACAAAGCAAATAAAAATGGAACAAAGATAAATCAAAAGCAGAATTGATAGGTAGATGGTGCATGTATTAAGATACCAGGTGCCTTCCTCTGTCCGATGTGTATCTCCTTACAAGCCAACCTGGGTGTACTGGTGAGCGTTGTTTTAGGTAAACAAATTCTAGTAGAGTTATTCCAGTAGATTTAGTATAGAAATAGGAAAAGTTTCTAATTTTTTCTATTTATTCCAGTAGACTTAGTATAGAAATAGGAAAAATTTCTAAATTTTTATGGCAAGAAGTTGAAGCCAAAGTTGTCAAACCAAAGACCCTTTAATTAGAGAAAGAAAAAGTTGAAGCCGGAGCTATCAAGACCCTTAAATTAGAGTACAAGAATCAGAAGAAGACGTTGTCAAGATATTTTACCCAAAAGCCAAGTTGAAGCCCAGTTGAAGCCCAAGCTGTCAAAACCCTTTAATTAGAGCAGAAGAAGTTGTTGCTAAACTATCATCTTGCAATCATTCTTGCAGGCTCAACAAAATACGTTGTTGTTGCTAAACTAGCATTCCTGCAGGCTCAGCAGAAGAAGCTATTGTTGCTAAACTATCATTCCTACAGGCTCAACAGAAGACGCTAGTGTTGTTAAACTATCATTCTTGCAGGCTCAGCAAAAGAAATTGTTGTTGCTAAACTATCATTCTTGCATGCTCTTAAGTGGTTGCCACCAAAAAAGATGCTCTTAAGTGGTCGCCAACAGAAAACGTAAGTGCTCACTACCAAAAAACATTGCTGCAATTGCGAGTGTAATTGAAGCAATTGCCACTACTCCATCCAAAAATAGTGAATGAACAAGAGTGAATAAACAAAAATATTGTGTAGCAAACATTGAAGCAATTGTGACTATTCGAGCCAAGAGGCAAATCAGAAATATTGCCATATCAAAAATTTCAGAAATATTGTTGTGTAGCAGCATTCCCTGCCAGATCGGGTTCTCATGCAAACAACAATTGTCAATAATTGTCAAGTATGGTTCTCATGCAAACCACAATTTTGACACCGCAATAGTTCTCTAGACACGTCAAAAACACATATTTAAAATAAAAAATTATAATATCTCAATCTTATTGAAACTCCGAGATATATGTTACTAACATTTAATGTCTATGAATTAATGTTAACATTAAAACAACAGTAATCCATATGAACATTTATATGATGTCTTTACTCATTAGTTTGAGTTTCAAAATGAAAAATGGTTCATTTAAATTGCCTTGGCCTCAATATGAGGCTAAATAAGATGATGAATCCTTTAATTGGTTAAAAAGGAATATTTGATTTTGCTCATTGGTTAAAAAGAAAAATCATTTCATTAATATAAAAGAACTTCGGTTAAAATAGAAAAATAACCATTGATTTAAGTATCGAACTAATGCTTATCAAAAACCGATTGATATAGTCCCTGCGAGGCCCTGTGGGTAGGGACTAATAATATTACAACTAAATATTTGAAACGAATCAAATTTTAATATAATTAAAATAAATTTAGATGTATTGATTTCATGTTTTAAATAAATATTAGCCTAAGATAATAAATTTATAAAATTGAAACTTTATTTTAAATATTTCTTCTACAAAACATATATACAAGGTGTAGAATTATAATATTTTGAAGGGGCATGTCATTAAATGCAATATAATGATAAAGTTGGTAAGCATGGGAAGTTTAAAAATAAAATAATTAAATTCGTCCGAGTTAACAAACGGGTGTTGTTTGTTGTAAAGATAATAGTAATTTAATATTGAGATTAGAATTTTTGAGATAAATAAAATATATTAAATGTTTAAATATGTTAGTATATTGTAATAATTTATAAGGTTAGTGAGGGGTGACAAGAGAGAGGGGTTTTTTATGGTCTTAAAGAAGTTAAAGTTGCAGAGTGTTTAAGGGGTTTAGGATATATGATAAAAAGCCAAACTGAAATTGAAGTTTATGTTTTTTAATAGGAGATTCCATTACACAAAGAAAATCTGATAAGTTGTCTAATTGTTTTGGGAGACCCTCTTTCTTTTTCAACATTTAGTGAAGAGCTCCCATCCCACAAACAAAATATTAGAAAGTCTGACAAAAAAATTAGGAAAGTATTAAAAAATTTATTTTTAATAGCATATTTCCATTTTCTCTGTCATCCCAATAAAAATTAAGACTTGTGTGTTGATTGACAGTTATAAATTATAAATTCAGTTTGGGAGATTTAAAAATCCATGCTCAAATCAACTCCTTTCTTATTCTTTAAAGCTAAATAAATTAACATTACACTTATAAAAGATTGCATTATCGGAGCCAAGTAGGTACACGGGAAGTTATGACGTGTTTATGCGACTAAGGTAGTTGGGCTTCTCGTCGGCTTCGGATGTGTTTGAGGGCTCAACATTCGACTTGACTGTTGGGATTGGACTTGTTCAGTATTCTCTACTAATACTAAAGAAATCCCCATTAAAATTCTCATATAAGCTCTCCTTTCGCACCCATTTCGAAAATAGACCCATTTCGAAAATAGTCCTCTTCGAGAATGAAAACAAGTTACCTAAAGCATCGAGTATTTTGAAATTTATTCTCGAGAAAGAGAGTTCAAGGCCTTGTTGAATTCGATTGATTGATCTGTGGTAAATGGTACATACCCACTTGTTGAACCGAGCTGGTTGAGTTCGCATTCAGGGCCAAGCCTCTCCAGTTGTGGTTTTTCAGTTTTTAATCGAGATTTGTCGAATAAGAGGAAAAAATGTCTCTGGAACCAGATTCTACTCCCAGCAGGGTCCCTCCCCCATTGGTTTCCAGCACTTCTCCCTATCCTCCTCCCAGAAGTTCGTTTTGTCAGAGAAGACGATATGTTCAGGAGTGCCACGGATTTACAGGTTTCTAGCGCAGAAAGTAGTGGATCGCAAGGTCGTTTGGCTTCACTGAAAGCAGAGGAAGCAGGTAATAGGAGGTTTCAAGCTACGGCATGGATAAAGAGCATGGTTGGTTCTCTAGATATACCATGCGAGCCATCTGAGGAGGAGTTTCGTCTTTGCTTGAGAAATGGGATCATATTATGTAATCTTATCAACAAGGTTCAGCCAGGCGCAGTGTCTAAGGTCGTTGCAAATCATGTTTCATCACTTCCTCCTGAAGGACGGCCTTTATCTGCTTATCAATATTTTGAGAATGTTAGGAATTTTCTTGTAGCTGCTGAAGAGATGAATTTACCTACTTTTGAAGCTACTAATTTAGAGCAGGAAAGCTTGCGGCCGGGTTCTACGACAAAGATTGTTGACTGTATATTGGCGCTGAAATCTTACTATGAATGGAAACAGTGTGGAGGAAATGGCTCTTGGAAATATGCAGGCCCTTTGAGGTCCCCTATGATTCCACGAAGCACAGGAAATTTCCTTCAACGCTCAACTCCTTGTGTGCCTGTAACGGACACTGAAACAATCCAAGACCTATCAATCATAAACATGGATAACGGAGAAAAACGAGTCGGTGACATCTTTCAATATAAAGACACATTGGGAGCTTGGTTAAAACGGTTTGCTGTAGAAATGACAAATGAGAAGGAAAATGTTGATCAGAACCTTGTTGAAGCCATAAAAACTGCTGCACCGGGCTCGATGCAAGCATTCATGAATCTTATCATTGCAATTTTTGCAGAAAATAAACAAGACAAATTTTCCCTGATTCAGAAAAGCCAGGATCAAGACAATCAGCTCCTTTTGGATTCTCCAGACCAAAAAAATGGCGACTGTTCACCTTTTCAAAGTCAGGATCCAAAACCTTTGCATATAAGTCAGGAACATCAGATGCGTTTGGAAGCACAAAGAAAAGAAGTCAAGGACATAAGAGACTTATTACTTAGAGCACGGGAAGATGTACAAGGGTTTCAGGCAGAGTGGCGAAAGCATTTTGAATTGCTTGATAACCAGGTCGCAGGAATTTTTAAAGCTGCTAGTGGATATCACAGAGTTCTGGAAGAAAACAAGATCCTTTATAATAGCCTTCAAGAACTCAAAGGAAGCATAAGGGTATACTGCAGAATCCGACCCCATTTTGGAGGTCAATCTGAAGCCCACAGTGCAGTGGAATTGATTGGAGAGGATGGATCCCTCCTGGTCAATACATCCAAAATGGGCAAAGATGTACAGAGGATATTCAATTTTAATAAGGTTTTTGGGCCATCTTCTACGCAAGAGGAAATTTACATGGATACACAGCCATTGATCCGATCTGTAATGGATGGTTACAATGTCTGCATTTTTGCATATGGTCAAACAGGATCTGGGAAAACCCACACCATGAGCGGTCCAACAGGTGCTTCTGAAAAGGAGATGGGAGTCAACTATAGAGCACTCAGTGACCTCTTCCAGTTGTCTCAAAAGAGGAAAGATTTAATGGTTTATGAAGTCTCCGTCCAAATGATAGAGGTATACAACGAACAAGTGAGGGATCTTCTCGGAGCACTGACCTCAAACAAGAAATTAGATATTCGAAATAATGGTCACAAGGGATTTAATGTACCGGATGCTATACTTATGCCCGTTAAAGCAACTTCTGATGTTTTGGATTTGATAAATTTTGGCCAAAAGAATCGCACTGTTACCTATACTGCACTAAATGACCGCAGCAGTCGTTCTCACAGTGTGTTGACTGTGCACGTGCAAGGTACAGATCGTGTTTCTGGGTGTAACCTTCATAGCTGCCTTAATTTGGTAGATCTTGCTGGAAGTGAGAGGGTAGATAAATCTGAAGTAACTGGAGATCGTTTGAAGGAAGCACAATACATAAACAAGTCCCTTTCATCTCTAGGAGACGTTATTGCAGCATTGGCACAGAGGAATTCGCATGTGCCATATCGAAATAGCAAATTGACTCAATTACTTCAGGATTCATTAGGGGGCAGGGCAAAGACTCTGATGTTTGTGCACATAAGTCCTGAACCGGATTCATATGGAGAGACAATAAGCACCCTTAAATTCGCTGAACGGGTGTCCTCTATTGAACTTGGTGCTGTACGTTTGAATAAAGAAAGTGGAGAAGTTCGTGAACTTAGAGAGCAGGTAGACAGTTTGAAGAAGGCGTTGGCGAGGAAAGAAGCAGAAGTAGCACAGTTACAAAAGGTGAGAGAATCTCCACTTATTGACAAACAAAAACTCCAAACGCCAGTGCGAAGTCGTAGATGGAGCCTTGAAGCACCTGGGATAAGCAAAGTTGAGGTACAGGATGGTATTTATAATTTTGGGATGGGTACCCAAGATGACAAGTTGGTGGATTTAGGGGAGAGATACAAGCTTAATGAGACGCCTATAGGCAAACAAAATGGCAACCGTCGGAGCAGTCTGGGAAATGACCGTAGAAATTTATCGGGGCTAAAAAGTGGTGGTACAGACGGTGAAACAAATACAGGAACTGATAGTGCGGCTCCATTCGCATCGAAAAAGAATTCTCAAATTAAAAAGTCACTACAATCCTTTGGAAAACTAATCAGTGGTGAAAAAACATCTACAATTCAAGTTGAATTATCACCGCCTGTCTGTAGCGGTGAGCGAAGATTATCTATTGGTGGACAGAGCCAACCCTTCTCAAACAGGCAGCAGCCACTTACAGTGGTCAACAATTCAGGAAGTGGTCGCCCTAGGCGAAATTCACTTGAGGGAAAAGCACCCATGGGATCCAAGATAACAGCTTCTCCAAACGGGCATGCAGGGCAAACTTGCAAGACACCACCTGATCAGCAGGAGATTAAGGTGGGAAAACCTGATGTAATAACCTTCAAAAAGAGATAAACTCTGCACGGCAGAGGACATTTTGCCCGTAAAATACGTTGAAATTTTTTACACTACCGTCGGGCATGACGTGTTTAGAAGGAGCCAGAGCTTACTTTGACGGCTAATTGTTGCTAATTTCGAGTAGAACAGTTATTATTAATTTTTTTTGTATTTTAGTTTTTTTTATTGGAATTAAGTATAATATCTTTTAAAGAAATTGTAGATTTGTATAAATCAATTTAGTATATTTAAATTTTTTTCTAGTATTAAACACTAAAAATGGGATAAATACATTTCTTTTTTTAAATAGTGTTTTTTAATGATGATTTAGCTAAAATATATTTGAAAAATATTTAGTAAAGTGTTCTGGTATTTTAATATTTTTTCTATATATTTTTAAGATACTGGGAAAAATGATTGTAATTCAGTTGTGAAACTCATATTGGGGACAATCATCAGTGACACCTATCCATAATGCACGTTGACTCATCATGGTTATTCAAGAAAAACCACCCCCAAGAATTACCCCACTAGTAGTTTGATTCTGGCTCACTCTTTCCAAACTACTCATTCCAAACTACTCAAGCATTGAGGACAACACTTTTTTTGAAGGAGATGGGCATGTTAGGTCCCTATAATACTAGTGATTCCCCCATTACTATTTTATTTGTATCCCTTATTAATATTGTTGTGCCCCTATTGTCCCCATATTTTTACTACTATGCCCCATAGAATCCCTCTATTGTTATTTTTGTGGCTTTATATTATTGTTGTTAGGTCCGTTGGGTTATATTGTGACTCCTTAGACTCCTATATATAGAAAGGAGGTTTTGTCATTTTAATCATCCAACAATTGTTCATTTGTGTAATGTAAAGGAAGTTGCCCCCTTGAAGAGGCTGAATTCTAAGGTGTTGATCTCTCTTTTCTATCTTTTTGTGAGCTGGTTTCATAACACCAACACTAGCAGCAGAGGCAAAATAAGACATGTATATGTAAGAGTAATCCGCCTATCAACTAAGCACTTATCAACTGAGTCTCAAAAAGAAAGAGGTAAGGTCATTTTGGAACAAGTCATGGATTTCAAATAGGAATTATATTTGCAACTGAAGGATTTTACACTAGCATTGCAATTGCTGATTCAAATGCTACTAGTGCTTTTGGAATTGGTTTGTATACCCTTGCTTCTAGGAAACAACTAGCATTGGTGGTGTTTTCACTGCTGAGACTTACTGAAACCATTGGGTGTGCTAAATTTCCTCACCTTCGCATAGCTAACTAAAACAGAGGGTAGTTTTCTAGTGACCTGTAGTGTTTTGAACAAGATAATTGAATAATTAAAAATCCCTTTCAATTTCTTGTAGATAGAGTTTGAATTCCTTAATAAGAACGCAAGAAGCACTAGAACTGACCGCTATGAGCAGAGAGTGAAAGGAGAGCAGGAACTGAACAAGCTTGCCATTTTTCCTTTATCCAAATGAAACGAAAGTGTTTCATCATGGAGCACATTCAGAGGCGGCTTGCCCCACTTCTTGTACTGTTTTTCAGGTGATACGAGTTTGGAATGCTACTTTGCTTTTATGAGTACATTGAAGCATCTTGATGTCTGGGTAAATAATGCAAATCCATCAACATTATATGTTGCTCACAAGAATCGCATCTAATAAAAGCAAATATAACAGCTAGGTGAAATTCATAACTATAATGAAGACCTCCAATGTTTTTTGCATCATGAAACATTCAATCCACTTCTTCAAAATCTGTCTAAAAAGCAAATAAAAATGGGACAAAGATAAATCAAAAGCAAAATTGATAGGTAGGTGGTGCATGTACTAAGATACCAGGCGTCTTCCTCTGTCCGATGTGTATCTCCTTACAAGCCAACCTGTGTGTACAAGTGAGCGTTGTTTTAGGTAAACAAATTCTAGTAGAGTTATTCCTGTAGATTTAGTATATAAATAAGAAAAGTTTCTAATTTTTTATAGTTATTCCAGTAGAGTTAGTAGATAAATAGTAAATTTTTCTAATTTTTTATGTCAAGAAGTTGAAGCCAAAGTTGTCAAACCCAAAACCCTTTAATTAGAGTAAGAAAAAGTTGAAGCCAGAGCTATCAAGACCCTTTAATTAGAGTAGAAGAATTAGAAGAAGACGTTGTCAAGATAATTTACCCAAAATCCAAGTTGAAGCCCACTTGAAACCCAATCTGTCAAAACCATTTAATTAGAGCATAAGAAGTTGTTGCTAAACGATCATTCTTGCAATCATTCCTACAGGCTCAACAAAATAAGTTGTTGTTGCTAAACTATCATTCCTGTAGGCTCAACAGAAGACGCTATTGTTGCTAAACTATCATTCCTACAAGCTCAACAGAAGAAGTTGTTGTTGCTAAAGTATCATTCCTGCATGCTCTTAAGTGGTTGCCACCAAAAACATGCTCTTAAGTGGTCACCACCAGAAAACATAAGTGCTCACCACCAGAAAACATTGCTACAATTGCGAGTGTAATTCAAGCAATTGCCACTATTCCATCCAAGAATAGTGAATGAACAAGAGTGAATAAACATAAATATTGTGTAGCAAACATTGAAGAAATTGTGACTATTCAAGCCAAGAGTCAAATCAGAAATATCGCCAAATTAGAAATTTCAGAAATATTGTTGTGTAGCAGCGTTCCCTGCCAGATCGGGTTCTCATGCAAACAACAATTGTGAATAATTGTCAAGTATGGTTCTCATGCAAACCACAATTTTGACATGATAGTAGTTCTCTAGACACGTCAAAAAGACATATTTAAAATAAAAAATTATAATATCTCAATCTTATTGGAACTTCGAGGTATATGTTACTAATATTTAATGTCTATGAATTAATGTTAACGCTAAACCAACAGTAATCCATATGAACATTTATATGATGTCTTTACTCATTAGTTTAAGTTTCAAAATGAAAAATGGTTCATTTAAATTGCCTTGGCCTCGATATGAGGCCAAATAAGATGACGAATCCTTTAATTGTTTAAAAAGAAATATTTGATTTCACTCATTGGTTAAAAAGAAAAATCATTTCATTAATATAAACGAACTTCAAGGCAGAGACCTTCCCCTGCATGAGTGGGAAGAAATGGTACAAGACCCAGGCACAACAAATGGTAGGCAATCACTCTATACCAAGACTTTGCAACAATACTAGATCATGAAACACATAGTTGCTCGCGCTATGACCCTCCATCAAGAGCACATGGAAGGAGAAGTGGTGAATCGGCAGGAGTGAAACAAGGAACCAGAACTTGGCAGAGGGGAAATGATGAAGGAATTGGCAACCATCCAGATACAAACATATAGGAACAATCTTGCTTTGGGCTCTATCGAGTAGACTCTGTCCGAGCTAAAGTGGAAATTGTTTCAACAGAGATGAGAGCTCCCAGGCCCAAGGGTGAAGCCACAGAACACCAGAAAGAAGATGATGAATCCGGAAGAGAAGGAAACTTTTCAGATAGCCTCCTCAAATGAGGAGTAGTTGCTTTATCGTTAGTTTTTTT
>APFE030598385.1:0-12071 GCA_000404065.3 Pinus taeda
TCACTAAACTCAACTCACTTGAGTTCTAACTGAAGTCATGCATGCAAATATTAAACAACCCATAAGAACCACGTATTTCCTTCTGCAATTGCATGTACCACATCCGTAGCTCATCCTGAAGTGCTCCAAGAGAATAAGACAAAGTTTATAGTCTAAATATTATTATGAGCTAATAATATTTGACTGTTCTATATTTAGACTGAGCAGTCACTCCGCTGTGATCTAAAAATAGAAGTCCATCTATTTTTCCCAACTTGATCAATCATCCATAAACAACAACCTGCAATCCATAGACATGATCCATATGTCTAAAAATAGACATAGTCTAAAAATAGACTTGCACCAAAAATAGCCTGCGGGCCCACTTAATGAAGGCGACTCTTTTCACTAAGCTCCATCATCTTGTTGTGATCTCAACATTAAGGAGATAAGATTGAGTTATATTTGAGTTGTAATTAGTTAACTTAGTTTATTGAGTTAAGTGCAATTAAATAAGTTCCAAACTATTTGAGGAACTAATTGTGAGTTCAGTCAGTTAATGCATGCATGCATCAAACTAGTGTACTCCAGATAACTGAATATTCTCTCATGAATAACTCATGCATGTCTATTTATAGAAAGACCAATTGAGCTAAATATCAAGGATAGGTTATTATCAGTTACATGTGTTTTCCTATAAAGGAAACTCATCCATGCAGTCAAGGCAGAGGTTCCTTGAGGATTGCGCAGTTTTATAGGGAGTGAGATTAGTGTTACACTTGGTAACAACAGGATCACCCAGGAGTAACTACGCAAGGAAATAAGAGGCATGGAGGGCAGAGGAGAAGGTTTGTGAGAAGCCTTGTTTGCCTGTGAGCATCCAGGAGGATTGTACCGAGAGCTGGCTAGCTATGAGAGCTAAGGATTTGTGTAATCCTAAGATATTCCACCTTGTATGATAATACATATAGTGGGGCTTTTAGTTGAGGCTTTCCCATGAATACTCTTCTGTGTTTCATGTGCATTGATTCTTCTTCTCGTTATATGTGTTCCGCGTGATCTTGCTCAAATTTATTAAGCTTCCGCAAGTTTGATTGTAGAAGTAGATTAGACTATCTTGCTTTAGTTATATTGCATTATTAGGTTAATCTATAATAAGAATTTCTACATGGTACAGAGCCAAGTTTATTAGAGCTGTGAACAGTATACATAGAAGAGAATTCAAAGTTTGAAGTTCGAGGTTGCAGGTGCAAATCAAATTCATCTCATACTTCAAGGTTGGTCAATGGCGTTCTATGGCTTGAGACTTGAGTATGCCTTGGAAGGAAACTCGAATTACATAGCATGGACAGATTGCATGGAGGTTTTATTAGAAGACAACGCCTTGAAGGGATCCTCAGTAGGATCTGAAGGTGAGGCATTAGCCTCTCAGTTTGAGATGGACTTTACCCTCATCGCTTGCATGGTTTCATCAATGATGGATTGTGGTTGGTATCTTGATAATGGAGCCTCATTCCACATGACCAGTGATAAAATTTTATTCAGTACCTTGGAGGAGAAAGACCTCAAGATGCACATAGAGATGCGTAACAATGAAAGGTATAGTGTTTCAGGAGTGGGCACAGCTGCTTTTCAGAGGGAGCATGAAGCTCTTATCACCTTGACAAATGTGAAGTATGTGTCTGGACTGAAGAATAACTTGGTATTAGTCACAGTATTGCAAGACCAAGGCTATGACGTGTTTTTTATTAAGGGAAAAGATTTCCTTAGACACATCACCACGAGACAGGTGAAATAGATCGGTTCACGGGTTAAGAACCTGTATGCTCTTGAGGTTCAAGATGCATGCAAATCCTTGAGGAGCAAGGCAAATGTTAGAGACTTGGTGGTTGAGAGGGAGAGTAAATTACCTCTCAACATGCTCATGCAGAAGAAGTCTCTGACAATTGTGGAGGAGCCACAATTGGAGAAGTACCTTCAGTAAGTTGTGGAGCAACCATAACTAGAGAAGCTGAGAGGAGATCGAGTGGAGATATCCAGTCATGCAAAGACCTCCAGTAGGGGGGAATTTCGAGCCAGGTGGGCAGAGGGATCACATGCAGCCATACCTCTAGGTTTGATGTGGGGCGATGTGGAGTGATCGTCCCAAGAAGGCCGAAATTGGGCAGGGTCCATTGAGAGGTTTTATCTCATGGATCATACCTTGCTACGGAAGCCCAAAGTACATAGTAGCAGGAGGAATTAGTGGGATTGATGTAGTCAGAGATAAAAGTGATAGAGGCTAGAGCAATCAGATACTGAAGAGCATAGAGAAGGATTGACAATAGTGCAGAAAGGCAAGGTCAATCGAAGCGCAGAGTTTTCAGTCAAGAGAGGCAATAACAGTTAGAGACTTTGATGGCAGAGGCATCATTCTGATTCAGGTTGGATGTTTTTTGTTTCTAGAGTTGTTGGAGCAACAACATTAGAGAGAAGTGTTGCATGCAGAACATTCCAAAGGTTCAGGATCGAGATCGAGTTGAATTCCTTTATTGTTGAGAGGGAGTGCTGAAAATAACAACAAGAAATGATAAAAATAGAATCCAAAATATTCCAATTTAATTTGTCCTTGAATTAAATTGTGAATTAAAATTCGAATTTAGCCTCACCAGCTGCTTGGAAAATAATTAATTAATTCATCTTGGATTAATTAGTTGGAGAAATTCAAGTTAGAAGTCTTTCTGAAGTCATGCAACAATTATCCCTTAAATTAAGGAGATTATCCCTTAATTAAGGAGATAAGATTGAGTTATATTTGAGTTGTAATTATTTAACTCAGTTTATTGAGTTAAGTCCAGTTAAATTAGTTCCAAACTGTTTGAGGAACTAATTGTGAGTTCAATCAATTAATGAATGCATGCATCAAACTAGTGTACTCCAGATAACTGAAGATTCTCTCATGAATAACTCATGCATGTCTATTCAGAGAAAGGCCTAGTTGAGCTAAGTATCAAGGACAAGTTATTATCAGTTGCATGTGTTTTTCTATAAAGGAAACTCATCCATGCAACCAAGGCAGATGTTCCTTGAGGATTGTGCAGTTTTACATGGTGTGAGATCAATGTGAGTGATCAGTATTACACTTGGTAATATCAGGATCACCCAGGAGTAACTACACAAGGAAATAGGAGGCTTGGAGGGTAGAGGAGAAGGTTTTGTGAGAAGCCTTGTTTGCCTGTGAGCATCTAGGAGGATTGTACTACGAGCTAAGGCTTTGTGTAATTTTGAGATATTTCCACCTTGTATGATAATACAGATAGTGGGGTATTTAGCTGAGGCTTTCCCCTAAGTACTCTTCTGTGTTTCATTTTCATTGATTCTTCTTCTGGTTATATGTGTTCCACTTAATCTTGCTCAAATCTATTAAGCTTCTGCAAGATTAATTATAGAAGTAGATTAAATTATTTTGCTTTAGTTATATTGCATTATCAGGTTAATCTACAGTAAGAATTTCTACATGGTATCAGAGCCAAGTTTATCGGAGCTGTGAATAATATACAGAGAAGAGAAATCAAATTTTGAAGTTCGGGGTTGCAGGTGAAAATCGAATTCATCTCATACTTCAAGGTTGGTCAATGTTGTTCTATGGCTTGAGACTCGAGTATGCTTTGGAAGGCAGCTTGAATTACATAGCATGGAAAGATCGCATGGAGGTTGTATTAGAAGACAATGCCTTGAAGGATTTCATTGATTAAGAAATCTAAAATCCAGCTTCAACAAATAAACAAGAATAGGATGAGTGGAAGAAGCGTGTGGCAAGGGTGAGACAGATCATCCTTGAGGGAGTTCAAGATCATATTGTCTCGAGTCTCCATGGAAAGGATACTCCATATTCAATGTGGAAGACATTGAAGGACCTCTACTAGAATAGTAGCGACCAGAGGAAATTGGCGCTCAAAGATAATCTTCGAAGAATCAAGATGGAGAATGTCGATACTATTTCCACATATCTAAACAAGCTCACCACTTGCAGAGATGAGCTTAGCAATGTGGCAAGAACTATTGCTGATGATGATAAGGTGAGCCTCGCTCTCCTTAACCTTCCAAAGAGCTAGAACAACTACCAGGACTCTGTGAATGGAAGGGAGAAACTACCGGATTGGGAATGATAGTGGTTATATCTCATGTGGGAGGAGATCAGGAGGAGCACACGAGATGGTTCTTCATCCAAGGACGATGATGAAAAAAATCTGGCCTTAGCAAGTAAGGCAAGGAAATGGAAGGAGAAGGATTCTCTTTCCGAATAGAATTCTTCTCATGGAGGGAAGAAGGGTGACAAGTCTAAAGTGGGATGCTTTATTTTTCATGAGATGGGTCATCATGTGACTAATTGCCCATCAAAGAAGTCCAAGAAGGGATCCTCAGTAGGATCTGAAGCTGAGGCATTAGCCTCTCAATTTGAGATGGACTTCACCCTAATCGCTTGCATGGTGTCATCAATGATGGGTTGTGGTTGGTATCTTGGCAGTGGAGCATCATTCCACATGATTGACGATAAAAGTTTAATCAGTACCTTGGAGGAAAAATACCTCAAGATGGGCATAGAGATGGGTGACGACAAAAGGTATAGTGTTTTAGGAATGGACACGGTTGCTTTTCAAAGGGAGCATGGAGCTCCTATCATCTTGAGAGATTTGAAGTATGTGTCTGGACTGAAGAAGAACTTGGTATCAGCGACGATATTGGAATATTGAGGCTATGATGTGTTTTTTAGTAAGGGAAAGGTTTTCCTTAGACACAACACCACGAGACAGGTGAAACAGATCAGTTCACGGGTTAAGAACCAATATGCTCTTGAGGTTGAAGATGCATCCAAAGCCTTGAGGAGTAAGGCAAATGTTAGAGACTTGGTGGTTGAGAGGGAGAGTAATTTTCCTCTCAACATGCTCACCCAGAAGAAGTCTCTGACAATTGTGGAGGAGCCACAATTGGAGAAGCAGCTTCAGGAAGTTGTGGAGTAGCCACAACTAGAGAAGTTGAGAGGAGACCAGGTGGAGACATCCAGTCACGCGGAGACCTCCAGTAGGGGGAAATTTCGATCCAGGTGGGCAGAGGGATCACATGCAGCTATACCTCCAGGTGTGAGGTGGGGTGATGTGGAGTGATCGTCCCAAGAAGGCATAAATTGGGCAGGGTCCATTGAGAGCTTTTATCTCATGGATGGTACCTCGCTACGGGAGCCGAAAGTACATAGTAGTGGGAGGAATTAGTGGGATTGATGCAATCAATGATCAAAGTGACAGAGGCTAGAGCAGTTAGATACTGAAGAGCATAGAGAAGGATTGACAACAATGCAGAAGAGCAGAGTCAATCAAAGCCCAGAGTTTTTAGTTGACAAAGGCCATAACAGTCAGAGACTTTGGTGACAGAGGCATCATTCTGATTCAGGTTGGATGTTTTTTTGTTTTTGGAGTTGTTGGAGCAACAACAGAAGAGAGAAGTATTGCATGTAGAACATTCCAAAGGTTCAGGATCGAGATTGAGTTGAATTCCTTTCTTGTTGAGAGGGAGTGTTGAAAATAGCAACAAGAAATGATAAAAATAGAATCCAGAATATTCTAATTTAATTTGTCCTTGAATTAAATTTTGAATTAAAATTTGAATTTAGTCTCAGCAACTGCTTGGAAAATAATTAATTAACTCATCTTGGATTAATTAGTTGGATAAATTAAAGTTAGAAGTCTTTCTGAAGACATGCAACAATTATCCCTTAAATTAAGGAGATTATCCCTTAATTAAGGAGATAAGATTGAGTTATATTTGAGTTGTAATTAGTTAACTTAGTTTACTGAGTTAAGTCCATTTAAGTTAGTTCCTCACTGTTTGAGGAACTAATTGTGAGTTCAGTCAGTTAATGCATGCATGCATCAAACTAGTGTACTCCAGATAACTGAAGATTCTCTCACGAATAACTCATGCATGTCTATTCAGAGAAAGACCCAGTTGAGCTAAATATCAAGGACAGGTTATTATTAGTTGCACGTGTTTTCCTATAAAGGAAACTCATCCATGCAGTCAAGGCATAGGTTCCTTGAGGATTGCGTAGTTTTACAGGGTGTGAGATCAGTGTGAATGAACAGTGTTACACTTGGTACCAGCAGGATCACCCAAGAGTAACTGCGCAAGGAAATAGGAGGGGTGGAGGGCAAAGGAGAAGGTTTGTGAGAAGCCTTGTTTGCCTATGAGTATCCAAGAGGATTGTACTAAGAGCTAGCTAGCTGTGAGAGCTGAGGCTTTGTGTAATTTTGAGATATTTCCACCTTGTATGATAATACAGATAGTGGGGTTTTTAGCTGAGGCTTTCCCCTAAGTATTCTTCTATGTTTCATGTGCATTGATTCTTCTTCTGGTTATATGTGATCAACTTGATTTTGCTCAAATTTATTAAGCTTCCGCAAGTTTGATTGTAGAAGTAGATTAAAGTATTTTTCTTTAGTTATATTGCATTATCGAGGTAATCTATAGTAAGAATTTCTACATGGTATCAGAGCCAAGTTTATCAGAGCTGTGAATAGTATACAGAGAAGAGAATTCGAACTTTGAAATTCAGGGTTGTAGTTGAAAATTGAATTCATCTCATACTTCAAGGTTGGTCAATGGCATTCTATGGCTTGAGACTCGAGTATGCCTTGGAAGGTAGCTCGAATTTCATAGCATGGAAAGATTGCGTGGAGGCTATATTAGCAAACAACGGCTTGAAGTATTTCATTAATCAAGAAATCAAAAAGCTAGCTTCAACTAATGCACAAGTATTGGTTGAATGGAAGAAGTGTGTGGCGAGGGTGAGACGGATCATCCTTGGGGGAGTTCGAGACCATATTGTTTCGAGTCTCCATGGGAAGGATACTCAATATTCAATGTGGAAGACATTGAAGGACCTCTACCATAACAATAGCGACAAGAGAAATTGGCGCTTAAGGATAAGCTTTGAAGAATCAAGATGGAGAACGTTGATACTATTTCCACATATTTGAACAAGCTCACCAATTGTAGAGATTAGCTTAGCAGTGTGGGAATAACTATTGTTAATGATGATATGGTGAGCCTCGCTCTCCTTAGCATTCCAAAGAGTTGGAACAACTACCATGACTCTGTGAATGGAAGGGAGAAACTATCGGATTGGGAACGACTGTGGTTGGATCTCTTGCAGGAGGAGATCAGGAGGAGCACACGAGTTGGTTCTTCATCCAAGGATGATGATGAAGAAAATCTGGCCTTAGCAAGTAAGGCAAGGAAAGGGAAGGAGAAGGATTCTCTTTCTGAATCGAATTCTTCTTATGGAGGAAAGAAGGGTGACAAGTCTAAAGTGAGATGCTTTAATTGTCATGAGATGGGTCATTATGCGACTAATTGCCCATCAAAGAAGTCCAAGAAGGGATCCTCGATAGGATCTGAAGGTGAGGCATTAGCCTCTTGTTGGCATTATTATACATATGTTTTACTTGATGGCAACCCACTCATCTCAGATGATAAATTATAGTGCAGCAAAGTTCACGCACTTTCATGCAGAGAAAAGTTTCCTTCATGTAGAGAAAAGTTCACGCACTTTTATGCAGAGAAAAGTTTATTTCATGTAGAGAAACGTTCATGCACTTTTATGTAGAGAAAAGTTTATTTCATGTGGAGAAAAGTTCACGCACTTTCATGCAGAGAAAAGTTTATTTCATATGGAGAAAAGTTCACGCACTTTCATGGTTGGTTCATGGTATTGGTCCGACAATTTTTTAAAAGTGTTGATCTCATGCACTTTCATGGTTGGTTCATGGTCTTAGTCCGACAGTTTTTTATCCTATGGTTTTGGTCTGTTGTATTGCATCCAAAAATGTTGATACCAAGTATTGGGTTCATGGTATTGTGTCATTATGGTTTTCGACCGTGGTATTGTGAAAGGCCTAAGACTATAAAAGAGGAAGGAGATCATTTGGGAAAGCATCATCTAAATTGTTATTGAATATCTGATAAAGTGCTAGATCTAGAATACTGGTAATTGGGTTATGGTGCAGATATGGATCTGAATGAAGGAGGAAACTTAGCGCAAAGAGAAGGATAAGTTCTATTGATGGGTCATAATATTTAAGCTTGAATGATAGTATCTTTGTATGATTTTGATCTGTTATATGTGGTGCTTGCTTGATCTATAAATAAGACAATCTAGGTTATTTAGTGTTTGAATATCTAAAAGAGTGAATTATCCTTTATAGATCTGTACGCAGGTTTCGGGTTATTAAAGCAGCGTATGTCTTTTGAGTTGTGATCTAGCTGCTTATGTTCATTGCTACAGTGTTCTGAGTTCAGATTTGGTGCGTGGTTACTATTACTGTGATTTGGATACAGTTGTCAGAGAAGTGTCTACTTGATTCAGTGCTAATTGGTGAAAAGGAGATTGTTTAATGCAGAAATTCTTGATGATTGATTGATGTTCATGGATCCAGTCTGAAAAATTATGAAACATGGTCTCTGGAAGAAAGAGAAGGTTGTAGCCTTCTGTAGGCCAGCAACTACGTACTAGTATCTTGGCTAGTGCAAGATCTACGGGGGTTGTAGCTCCCTTCCAGGAGAAGCTGGAAAATGAGAAAGGGTTGTAGCTCTCTGCAGGTTGCAGCCTGCATACTGGTAAAGGACTGCACCAGTACAATTGTAAAAAGAAGTTTCTAATTAAAGAGAAGATAGAGACGAATTGCAGCAGGTGGTTTCCACCCACATTGGGTTTCCACCTTATATCTTGTGTTCTTGTGTGTGATTGTCTTTTGCTCTGTTTTACTGTTTCTGGTTATTGGTTATTTGATTCTCATACACAAATTAACAATCAACATCTGAAAGATAAAGTAAATTATAAGTTTGCATAGTATACACGGGTTTCCTTCTACATAGTTGCAGGTTTAATTAACTAAAGTAGCCTATATCATTTGGATTTGAAAAAGGAATATCTGACTTGATAATACTGATTCACTGCCCCTCTCAGTATTATTTCCAACAACTGCACAAGGAAATAGGAGGCTTAGAGGGCAGAGGAGAAGGTTTGTGAGAAGCCTTTGACTCTCTATGAGCACCAGAGGGATTTTACTAAGAGCTAGATAGCTTGTGAGCTAAAGCTTTGTGTAATCGAGCATATTTCCACTTGTATGATAATACAGATATTGGGGTTTTTAGCAGAGGCTTTCCCCTGAGTATTCTTCTATGTTTCATGTGTATGATCTCTTCTTCTCTGTTATATGTGTTCTGATTGATCTAGCTCAAATTGATTAAGCTTCCGCAAAGTTTGATTGTAGAAGTAGATCTAGTATTTTTCTTTAGTATATTGCATTATCAAGTGATCTACAGTGGGAATTCTACAGTATACTACATTGTTACTACTCTGTTAATTTTTTGTTTTGGTTGGTTGAGCCGAGCGCGGTTACATCTCTATAATTTGTGATTGTGGTTGGTTGAGTCATTTACTAAGAATCATTTACTAACATTATAAGAATGATTTAATGCAAAATGTACAAACTAAATTCAAATTTACTTTCATTTCTACATATTCATGAACTTAATCTATATGTAAAACCTTTAAAAGAATCAAACCATGCACATGCATCATGCAAATTGTTGGTGTCTAACTTATGTTTGTACATTCAAATAGCTTTATTTTAAAATTTAACTATCAACTGACATCCATAGTAGCCTTTCTATACATGAATGCAAAATGTACATACCATATTTTATAATTCAATTTTAATTTATCGATGTTTTAGACATCTACATAGAATTATAAGATTCATTCAAATGCAAAATGTTGACCTCACATTTTGTAATTTGCAATTTTAATAGATTCATTTTAAATAAATTGACAAACAGATTTAAAAAAAACCTACGAATCATCTACTAACATTATAGGAATGATTGAATGCAAAATGTATTAACTAAATGCAAATATGTAAAACATTTAAAAGCATCAAACCATGCATGCATCATGCAAATTGTGGGCCATGTTTTATAATTCAATTTTATCTAACTTATGTAAACGTGCATTCAAATAACTTTATATTAAAAGTTAAATTTTCAACCGACATCCATAGTAGCCTTTCTATACATTAATGAAAAATGTACAATAGTTAAATTTTAAATATCATTTATAATATTTACATTTACATACTTGCTTCAACTTCGAGTTAAGATTGATTTTCTCTTTCAATACTTGTGAGCTCTCCCTTCTTTCTTTTGTAACTGATTCTCCCGTATTCTCTATGAGGCTCAATGTCTCTTGTTCGATCATATTTTCTCTTGAAATTTCTTTGATTTCCCATGATAATTCAATCTACGTAGATTTTTAAAATCCAACCCAAAAAATTCAATTTCAAATCCTGCAAAAAAAACTCACTTTCAAAATTTAGACCAAAAAAATCATTTTAAAAATTCAGCACAAAAGACTTATTTTCAAAAAAACTCACTTTAAAAATTTAGCCAAAAAGTTTACTTTCAAAAAAAGTCACTTTAAAAATTTTACCAAAAATTTTACTTTAAAAAAAAACTCACTTTAAAGATTCAACGCAAAAGAAGTCACTTTAAAATTTCAACCCAAAAGACTCACTTTAAAAAGTACTCCCAAAAAACTTACTTTAAAAAATAAGCTAAAAAATATCAATTTAAAAGTTCAGCCCAAAAGACTTCCTTTAAAAATTAAGCTAAAAAATCTCACTTGAAAAATTCAGCCCAAAAGAATTACTTTAAAAATTAAGCTAAAAAATCTCACTTAAAAAATTTAGCCCAAAAGGTTTACTTTAAAAATTAAGCTAAAAAATCTCACTTAAAAAATTTAGCCCAAAAGACTTACTTTCAAAATTCAGTCCAAAAATATTCCTTCAAAAAATCAACCCAAAAGACTTACTTTCAAAATTAAGACCAAAAGCTTTCCTCCAAAAAATCTAACCCAGAAGATTTAGCTTAAAAGTTCACTCCAAATGATGAAAGAGTGCAAAAATAATGTGAGGGCTCCATTTATTTATATTGTTTCAGGCGAGAATTTTTTTGGAGGGTCACATCATTTCATTTTTCCGGCCGACGGAAAATATAAACATATTTTTAGCCAAACTTTTAAAAATAATTCGGCCGAACTTTTAAAGTAATTCAACTGAATTATTTTTCCATTTATTTTAATGGGCATCGATGACAAACACAAGTTCGGTCGAATGTAATTTTAATTCAAACGAACTATTTTAACCTGCAACTCCGCAACAGCTCGGCTCTGGCCACCGTTTTCCAACTTCAGAATGCTTAAACTCCATCAAATTTGGTGAAATTACTATCAGAACCAAAACGAGAATTTGCAAAATTGAATCTACTTTCAGTAGATATACATTTTATGGAATTTAATAGTAATTTGCTAATTTTAATTGATTTTCTAAAAAATTGTATGCAAAAATTCTGAAGCTCAATATGATTCAGTGAAATCAAAAATTTGTATCTTCCAAAATACAATATAAAAAAATATGAAAAAATTATGGTTCATTACATTGGTCTCTCTTTTATAATGGGTAGTTTTTAGATTTTTATTTTATAACTAATATGTTGAGAAATTTGATGCTCAGCTAAACATCTTCAAAATATGCAATTTTTTCATATTGGTTCAATTCAAAAAAATCTAGTAATTACGATGTGCATTAGTTGGTTTCATAAATATAACGATATCGAAGTAGAGTGTGTCTAAATTGTTGCAACACATTTTTTTAAACGTCAAATTAACAAAGAATACACTAGTGCTCAAAAACATGGCATGTTATGAATCCCTTGATTTTTAAAGAACACACAGTCAAACAATTGCTAAGCTAACATATTAAATGTGAATAAAAAATTTCCAAAAAACAAGTAATAGAAAGCTAAGAAAATTTGTCACAAGTTTCATTTTTTTAAATGAAATTCTAAACAAAAAAATTGCTTTAGCTTGCCGAAAGTTGAAGAACGTCTAAAAATTATATTTTTTTGTCAAAAAAGGGAAAAAAAGTGTAACCCAACTTACACTTTTGTGAGAAACGCCCCTGAAAAAATCACAATCTCATTTTTTCAGTTGAACAATT
>APFE030598385.1:13571-29288 GCA_000404065.3 Pinus taeda
CCTAGAATGTAGCCTATTTAAATGGGGGAATTAAACTAGCATAGATCCATCTTTACTCTGATCTACTAACCCACGAGAGGTATCAAATATCGTGATATGCAAACTAGCATAGAGTGAAAAAATATTTGATCCCTCTCAGGGCTGGATCAAGAGTAAAAATGGATGTTCTAATTTAATGTATGTTAAACTAACTTGGTTAAAATAAAAATCAACTATTAATTTTATTAATTTTTATAAATTACTAATAGTAATTTTTAAGCTCCAGGTTTATGATAACCCATGGTAATACCAAGATCTTACAAGATTTTATAATTGAGTTAAATATTCGCCATGCCTGGTGAGAGATTCGCCAAAAAATTATATATACATATCATATTATTGATAAAATCGCCTTCCATTTTTCCTATATACCATGGAGATTCGCCCATTTATTATACTTATAAATTTAGGGGGGGTTCTTAAAATTTTCCCTGATTATACAAATGTTTGGTCAAACTTTTGGCCATTTAGACTAACACTAATTGTTAAACAAAACTTTTTCTGAAGTTGAAAAAGTTGGCAAAAAAATAGTTCAACTGAACCATTTGTTCTATCGAACTAAGGTTTTCGGCGGAATTATCTATTTGGCCAAAAAAAGCATTTATATATATGATGGGCTAGACATTATTGTGGAGTTTTCCGCTCTATTGATTTTTGTTTGTTGTCTGTTGTGTCTAGTCTGTTGAGCCAAGTGGAAGCCAAGCACTGTAATCTGTTGTCTGTGGTATGTTGAGCCAAGTGGAAGTTGAGCATTGTGGTTGTTATCTGTTGTTTGTGGTCTATTGAGCAGAGTGGAAGCCGAGCGATGTGGTTGTTGTCTGTTGTTTGTGGTCTATTGAGCCGAGTGGAAGTCGAGCACTGTAACCTATTGTTTGTAGTCTATGTGTGAGCCGATTCGAAACCGAGTAAAAATCGACTCGAAGTCAATTAGGTTGTAATTAAATTCTTTCTTTATGAATTTTTTTATGATGTGTTTTATGATTTTTTTTATGAATTGTTTATGATGTTTTTTGTTTTTTCTACATCATGGCACCAGAGGAAATTTGGTTAGTTTCACTCATCACTAAAAGCTTTCTTAGCCTCCTCATCCACCCTTGTCACTGGAAGCTTTCTCAGCATCCTCTTCTAACCTCCTCATCTGGACCAAGTAAGTCGCTCGCTGCATGTTTGTATGATTTTTGTTTGTATGATTTGATCGACGATTTTATGTGTGTATACATATCATTTGAGCGATGTTTCTATGTGTGTATACATATTATTTAATCGATTTTTATATGTGTGTATACATATGATGTGATTGACATTTCTTTGTGTGTGTATATATTGTTTGATCGATTTTACTTTTTTTGTATGATATGATCGACATTTGTATGAATTACGAGCTTGGATTACACTCACGATATTAATTTTTGCTTAGTACATTAAGAACATGATGTGGAAAATGACATAATCAAAGTGGTATGAGTTAGTTAGAAATCCGTAAGTAAGCAATGCCTACAGGGCTATGACATTATAAAGTGAAAATAGGGACATAACCAACTACCATGCATATCCAGAGCTAGCAGTATGTATTATTTATATTAACTTGAGAGTTTTATTAGTACATATCATGGTGATTATTATCTAGTACATTTATATACCCTGAGCGTAATTAAAGACACCGAATTAAGGATTGTTAAATGTTTATGGAAACAGACAAGATATTTTAGGCATAGTAGAGAAAGTTAAATTTAAAAATGTAGACTTAAAACATTCCCTTTTCACTTTTGAGGCAAACTTAGAAAGTTTCAAATAATTAGTAACTTCCAATCCAATTAACAATAGGTTGTAACCTGCTAAAGTTTCCCTTTCTTTAACTCTTGAACTGATTGCAAGTGCTTTTTCTATTACTTCTCTATTAATTCTTGGGAAAAAAAAGATACAAAAACAAAAATAGTTATACCAAATTAAATTCTCAATCTAAAAAAACTAGAAAACATGGTCTAACAAGATCCACCTCTCCTTTAGATTCAGAGGCATTAGCTGGATTCAAAGACATATTGACTAGATTCAGAGACAGATAGACTGGATTCAAAGACAAATAGACTAGATTCATAGATAGATAGACTAGATTCAGAGACAAATTAATTGGATTCAAGGACATTAACTGGATTTAGAGACAGAAAGACCTCCAAGCTCCATTCCTGTTTTTTTAAATTATGATTTTACCAGCTGCTACCTGTTGACCTCCTTTGAAATAACACGTACTTTTACATTTTTCTCTCTAAATACATTAGTAAATGAACAAGACTGAAATGACTTTGCAACATATTGTAATTTATCATACAAAGGAAATTTGTTTACTTTCATCCAACTTACTACAAAAACCAAATCACTGAAAACCATTGTTTAACATTGTTATCCAAATCAAACTTGATAAGTATCTTTAATGCTTTGAATTCTACATAGTTTTTGTCCAATTATCAAACCTAGAAATCATAATAACATTTATATACAAACATAATACATTTAACATGAGCATAAATTAGAATTTATATATATATATATATATAATATATTATATATATTATATATATATATATCTTCTCATACTAGAAACTGTAAAAGTCAAATTATGAAGTTACAAGGATAATTGAATCACGTAGTCTCATTATTCATATCTTAAAATTTGTACTTGGAAGTCAATGAATCCATATTTTCAACCTCCTCCCTGTGAAAGATCTAAGTTATTTTTTCAAATGTAAAAAATATCAGTCGCTCAACAACGTTGACTGATTATGTGGTTCATAACTTCATTGCTCAATGAAGGTTCATTCTTCATGTGCACCGTAATAAGAAGACTGTTTTAATTTCTTCACTAATTTCTAGTAACAAACTCTCAAAGAAGAAATTCGACTTCTCATAATTTTTTCTCTCTAAATACATTAGTAAATGAAAAAGACCTAAATTATTTCGCAACATCTTGAAATTTATCATTCACTTTAATATTTTTTAAAGTCATAGGTGTTTTTTACATTAAATATGTTTCAAAATTTTATAGAGTTTCAAGGATGTCTTACAACTTTAAAAATGGTGTACAAACCTTGTGAAGAGAAAGAAATTATGAAGCTAACATTCAGAAACTGATTTGCGAGTTCATTCACATCAATCATCACATTTAAAACATTCATGCTCAAAGTTTTAGTAACTAGGTAGTTATAAATAAATATAAACAATAGAACATTTATAGGTAATTAGAACAGTATAACACTAATTTAGAGGTATCTTTTTCTATAGCAAAGTTTAAAGCTCAAGTTTGTTTTAGCTCAAGTTTTTTGGGAAGTCTATTAGGATAGTTTAATTTCCTTAAAAATGGTTTTCTTTCAATTTTTTTATCAAATTTGAATGTACAAGGATTAATCTCACACGTATCAATTAATCTATATATCATTAAATTTGAATGTATAAATATTAACCCCACACATACCAATTAATCTATATCTTATAGTTATTTAAAAAATAAAAAATAAAAAAATATCGTTTAAAGAGACATAAAAAGCTTCCAAAATATAAACCAAAACTTGTTCTACCTTGATTTATCTCGTAAAATAACCTTGATGGTTGTTGGTAACATATTTTCCTTGCTTTTGTTGTTATATGCTCATTTATGTTTCCTTTTTCATTATGTGTAATTCTTTTTTCTTCCCTATTCGCTTGGAACATGGGTCTTATTAGCTTTCTAAGATGAGGTAGAATACACTTAACTGAAGGTTCTTGTAATTTCTCTTTTTAAGTAGTAGTTTCCTTTTTAGATACATATTTTTCATTTCTATTTTGTTGGATGCATGAGATTGAAGCTAATTAGAGTGTTGGCATTGATCTTTCATTTATTTTTGGTGTTTTAATTTTAATGTTATTGGGTTGCTAATTAGAGTGTTGGCATTGTTTGGTCATCTATTTTTTGTGTTTTAATTTTAATGTTATTGGGTTGACTTGTTCTACCTTGATTTATCTCGTAGAACAACCTTGATGCTTCTTGGTAACATACTTTCCTTGCTTCTGTTGTTATGTGTTCATTTATGTTTCCTTTTTCATTATGTGTAATTCACTTCAAGCTTCCCTATTTTCTTATAACATGGGTCATATTAGTTTCATAAGATGAGGCAAAATAGACTTAATTGAAGGTTCTTGTACTTTCTCTTTTCAAGTAGTAGTTTATTTTTGAGATACATCTTTTTCATTTTTATTTTGTTGGGTGCATGAGATTGAAGCTAATTAGAATGTTGTCATTGCTTTTCCATCTATTTTTTATGTTTTAATTTTAATGTTATTGGGTTACTAATTAGAGTGTTGGCATTGCTTTGTCATCTATTTTTAGTGTTTTAATTTTAATATTATTGGGTTGACTTTTTCTACCTTGATTTATCTCATAGAACTATGGTCCAAATTATCTAAAATGCTCTGAAGAGAAGCCCTATGATTATTAGGATCCCCTACATGATCAAAATATTCTATGATGAGAAGATGGGTATATGATGTAGTGCCAAAGAACTATAAACGTTGCACCTATCAGTAATCCTAGTATCATATCCCCATATTCTCAGCACATAACATTTAATCGACAAAATGAAAAATTTGAATGAAGAGGATGCCAATGAAAAAGAAGATGATATCATGGCCATTGAACAACCTTGATGCTTCTTGGTAACATATTTTCCATGCTTATGTTTTTGTATGTTCATTTTTGTTTCCTTTTTTATTATGTGTAATTCACATTGCTTCCCTATTTTCTTGGAGCATGTGCCTTATTAGCTTCCTAACATGAGACGGGATACACTTAATTGAAGGTTCTTCTATTTGCTCTTTTCAAGTAGCAGTTTTTTTAGATACATCTTTTAAATTTCTATTTTGTTGGGTGTATGAGATTGAAGCTAATTAGATTTTTGGAATTTCTTTGTCATCTATTTTTCGTTTTTTTATTTTAATATTATTGGGTTGCTAATTAGAGCGTTGACATTGCTTTGTCATACATTTTTGGTTTTTTAATTTTAATGTTATCGGGTTGGCTTGTTCTACCTTGATTTATCTCGTAGAACAACCTTAATGCTTTTTGGTAACATACTTTCCTTGCTTCTGTCGTTATATATGTTCATTTATGTTTTCTTTTTTATTATGTGTTTCACTTTCCTTCCCTATTTGCTCGGAACATGGGTATTATCATCTTCCTAAGATGGGGCAGAATACACTTAATTGAAGGTTCTTTTACTTGATCTTTTCAAGTAGTAGTTTCTTTTTGAGATACATTTTTTCCATTTATATTTTGTTAGGTGCATGAGATTGAAGCTAATTAGAGTGTTGGAATTTATTTGTGATCTATTTTTGGTGTTTCAATTTTAAGGTTATCAGATTGCTAATTAGAGTGTTGGCATTACATTGTCATCTATTTTTGGTGTTTTAATTTTAATGTTATTGGGTTGACTTGTTCTACCTTGATTTATCTCATAGAACAACCTCGATGCTTCTTGGTAACATGCTTTCCTTGCTTTTGTTGTTATATGTTCATTTATGTTTTCCTTTTTCATTATGTGGAATTCACTTTGTTTCCATTTTTTTCTTGGAACATGGGTCTTATTAGCTTCCTAAAATTAGGCATAATACTTAATTGAAGGTTCTTGTACTTGCTCTTTTCAAGTCGTAGTTTCTTTTTTAGATGCATCATTTTCATTTCTCTTTTGTTGGGTGCATGAGATTGAAGCTAACTAGAGTGTTTCCATTGCTTTGTAATCTATTTTGGTGTTTTAATTTTAATGTCATTGTGTTGACTTGTTCTACCTTGATTTATCTCATAGAACAACCTTGATGCTTCTTAGTAACATAATTTCCTTGCTACTGTTGTTATATGTTCATTTATGTTTCCTTTTTCATTATGTGTAATTCACTTTTCTTCTTTATTTTCTTAGAACATGGCTCTTATTATCTTCTTAAGATGAGGTAGAATACACTTAATTGAAGGTTCTTGTACTTGCTATTTTCAAGTAGTAGTTTCTTTTTGAGATACATATTTTTCATTTCTATTTTATTGGGTGCATGAGATTGAAGCTAATTAGAGTGTTGGAATTTCTTTATCATCTATTTTTGGTGTTTTAATTTTAATGTTAGAGTTTCAATTTTAAGAAGGCAACATACATATTAAATTTACTAGAATAAAATTGGGTCTATCATTTTTCATTTTTTTTCTTCTTTGTTAATGATATTTTGAAAGAAGCATATATAAATAGACCCATTTGGGCCATATAAATAAACATGTATTATATTTTTAGTAACAAAATTTTATAACAAGATAATATAAGTGTTAAATTTACTAGAATAGAATCAATCTATCATTTTTCATTTTAATTTTATAACAAGGAATGAATAAGGGTTAAATTTCCAAGAATGAAAATAAAAATAAATTAATAAATACTTTAAAAATTGGATGATTTTAAGCTAAGTTGAATTAAAAATATTTGTATACGTGGAATAAACATAAAAAAAAATTAGTAAATACTTTCAACCTTGTTTTGAGTCGAAGCTAAGTTGAATAAATTAGAGATTTGTGGTTGAGTTGAATTAGAGATCTCTAGTTGTTTTCTTCTTGCAATTATCAAACCATCCAACCAAGTAGAAACTACCTTTCTTGCTACCTAGCCTTCCAACATATTTTTCTAAGCAGTAATCGTTTGCACAACCTAACAATACCTGTATAAATATATTAAATTGATTTTGTTGAATTTATTTTTTACAGGGATCAGAAAACCCATTAAACATGGTTGAAAAGTGGACATTGTGCATATAACTTTCTTGTTATCCCAATCCAGGGAAAGCAATGATTACTTATGTTCTATGCAATATTGTGATGAACAAATTCCTCCAAAGGAAAAGGAATGTACCTAGAAGAACAACAAACAATGAAGCATATTATATTGCATTGATAGAAGGCTTGGGAAAAGCTAGGAAGTATGAATCCAATGAAATTGTAATCTACACCAATTCCAAACTTGTGTGCAACCAGATGAAAGGCATGTAACAAGTTAAATAAAGAGAGCTTAAAGCAACTGTATGGAGAAGCAAAATGTCAGTCAATTTCAATCATTTAACATAAGACATTGTGAAAATGTTAATAGGATGTATACTGATCTATTGTATGGGGAAATGTTAATTCAAGATTTATGTGTGAAAGATGAATTAGTGTTAACAAGTTCTCCATCAATATTTATTGATGGATATTGTAATATATCTTTGATAAGCATGTGTTCTTTAGTTATCAATGTGTATTTTTAATGGCCATGTGTGTTTTTCAATTCTATACCAAGTGTGCCCCCATTATGTAAGCACAACTTGATGAACTTGACATGTTTTAGAAAATTTTGTATTTAATTTTCAAAATGTGCATGCTTCAACATTTGTGTTCTTAGTCTTGAGTATATTTTAAATGAAGCGCTTTGGACTGTTACCTTAATTTTCTGAATTCTTTCAATGTTTTTAAATAGCAATTTTAAGATCTTAAAATTCATGATATAATTTCAAGGGTTACATAAATTAAATGCATGAGGTAACTTCAAGGGTTATATGATCAATTTTATTAATTCTTAATATTTTTAAATAGAAATTTCAATATTTTTAAATGCATGAGGTAACTTCAAGGATTACAACAATTTTCTGAATTCTTGATCTTTTTAAATAGCATTTTTAAAATAATTGTAAATGCACGAAGTAACTTTTTAAATATCATGCATCTATATATCTATAGATATCCATATCATGGATGAACATTTTCCACATGATTCTTCAAAGCGAACATCAATAGAGTCTCATGCATCTACTAGGGCGGTCGAGGTCATGATCAAAGAAAATATCAAATTGATAAAGGGGGGAGGTGGGGGGGGGGGGGTGGCCACACCCATGTTTATTATATATGTGTGCTGTGTGAGTGGGTAGGGTGGGTGGGTGGGGTGGGTGCATTACTTAAAATTGATAAATAAGTAAAATCATTGTATGTACACAAATATTCAATTGGTTTCTATTTCTTTTATATATGCTTCACTCACAATGTTGTCACGTGACGGTGGTGAATGATCTCTGGGTAGTCAACATCATTTTGATAAATTATATAATAATAAAAAAAATATGTTAAATCAAATTCTTACATGTAAATGAATTGTATGTACATATGAGTATACAAGTTTATCTTGCATACATGTATGAATACATTTGCTCACATGTTTTTATATTTATGTAATTTTATATATTGATACAGAGGGTGAAAATGTTGGTCCAAGCAGACGTAAGTGAAGTCAGACAGTTGAAGAAGAAGGCCAGACACAAACTACCATTTATCCATCTAATATTGTAGATGAGCTTCCTTGGGAGAGAAACCTCCAACAACGCACATTACAGAGGTGCAAAACTCATTATTCTAAATTGAGGAAAGATATTAGGAGTTTGAATCTCCCTACAGAGAGTAGAGAAAACTTAGAAATAGTTTCGCACTCCCTAAGCTCATTTCTTGATTTATATGAGAAGCTTGGGACAACCATGGATTCATTTATAGATATGATGAGGCATAGAAAAGAAGTAGTGATGGGTCCTAATAAATGGGTTGAGGTTAATAAAAGGGTTACAAAAGAAAATGTAAAATCTATGTTTAATTTCAAAGAAGGGCCAAAACGAAATATGCTCAAGGTGCAATATTTCAAGCACCTTGATATAGCCAACCATTTGTATGATAGGTTCCTTGCAGCATATTGAAAGTTGCCATGGAATGATAATGCTCCAGTTTATTTTGCAAAATTATTTGATGCAGAAATTTTTTTGGGTATGAAACTCGATTATACTGACCTTCCATCTAAATATTATGGTACTGGGAAATTTCGGTTATATAATAGCAAGCGTGCATTACATGATATTGAATTTCCTCACCTGCAAACACCTTTGGTATGCCAACCTCCTTTTCTGTTAAATTTGTGGTTAAAGATGAATGCCACTTCTCAAATTATTCGAGAAGAAAGGGATGCCATTATAGACAACATACAGAGTGCATTGGCTGGAATTGATATCAGTCTAAATCGGCAAAGAGCATAAGCTGATGCACGTGTTAATTTTGTATATAAAACAGATGAGGTGATAGATAATATGAATACTGAAGAGCTTAAAGCATATGCAAAGGCTTGTCGTAATGGTTGGCTAGACCTAATTGTTCATAAAGAAAAGGGTGTGGGATCGGTATGTGTTAATGGTTAGGGTGGATATTTTAATGTATGTGTTAATGTCAATTCACATACATTTTGTTATTTTTTTCAGATATAATCTAACATAAATGTATCATATGTTCACCATTTGCAGTTAACTCATTTGTTGAACGAAAATTTTGATAATTTCATGGTCCTAGGTTCAGGTTCCAATGAAGATATTTTGGCAGATGTTAATTTTTCTTAAGAGTTCATGTTGATACAGTTATTATTTTACTTTTATTATATCGGTATATTGTGAGGACATATTTTTAAAAGAAATAATTATGTATATATAATTAAAAGTTAATAGATTCTGATTCCAACCGATGTTTTGGACATAACGCCACCCTATTCCTCCCTATTAGGATATGTACCACAAGTATTGAATATTTCACTTATGTTTTGTTATAAATTGAAGTGAAAGTTTCATTAAAAAATGATCTATAGATTTATCTTATAGTTTAAATATTTTGAAATTTTAGGTTTGTAGAGATGATTTCCATTCTCTAGGGACTTTAGCGATGGATTCAACAATGGGGATAGGATCATCTAAACAATTTGAAAAAGTCGTGTAACAATTTTTATAATATTGCAATTTTATGCATTTTCATACATGAAATTTAAAATTTATAATATATACATGTACATGGGCACAATGCAAGGCGAACACCAAAAAGGCACAATGGAGGGGGAACACCATGAGGTATTGCCTGGAATTTAGAACTTTTTATAATTTTGTTTTGATGATCTTATATTATTAATTAATTTTAAAACATTAAACCTTAATTTTAACATACATAATCTTATGTATATATGCAATTACACATGTTGTGCAGGGCACCCATGATTCAGGTGAGAGCACGAGGAGGTTGATACATCATATATTTTAGCGAAATTGTTCAAATTGATGTAACTTTTTATTTGACAGTCTTTTAATGTTATATTTACTTTTATCATGATATAAATTTTGGACATATTTAAAGTGAAACTCTTTATTATAAATTGATGCATAATATTATTTGACAAGTTTTTATTATATATTTTAAAATATTGGACATATTTTAAATCTTGAACTCTTTATTATGATTTAATACATGCTAATTTTGGATTTATGTATATTTTGCATGGTACAATTAGCATGATGTATTGTTTTATGCTTAAAACTTGGTTTTACATATTTAAGTTCATGAATATGTAGCAATGAAAGTAAATTTGCATTTAGTTGGTACATTTTGCATTCAATCATTCTTATAATGTTAGTAGATGATTCTTAGGTTTTGTTTAAAGTTGTTTTTCTTGAATTATTTATAATGAATCTATTAAAATTGCAAATTACAAAATGTGAGGTCTACATTTTGCATTTGAATGAATATTATAATTTGATTTAGATGTCTAAAATAATGATAACTTAAAATTGTATTATAAAATATGGTATGCAAGAATTGAACATGCATGGGGAGGATAAAAAAATCTCTTTCAACCACTCGAGTTGCGTCCAATTGACAACTAAAAGAACTTTCTCTTAGAATGTCCATAATGTACTAAGATTAGTTTCAAAACATTTGTCGATAAACAACCTTCCTAGCAAAAATATGGTGATCCTAAAATACTTCTCTTAATTATTTTCAAGGAGAGAAATGAGATTCAAGAAAATTCTAAGTAATATTTAGCTTCTTAATATTTGATTCACTAATTTGATCTTTGAGAACTTTGAACATATTCATTATATTTTTCTTTAACAAGAACAAGAATTTTTGAAGAATCTGTAACTTCAAAAGATCGGCTACCACTATTACACCAAATACAAGCATTTCAAAAATGCCACAAACAGTATTTTTACAGCATGTCTCCTAAGACTTGAACTGACACAACCAAGGAAACTAATCATTCACCAAACCACTCAAGCTAAGATCCTTTGACATTAATAGTATCCATTATCATTACAAAAATAAAACCACATAAATATGACATTACTAAATTATTATGTTGAGAAGAACTCTCCAACCTAGTATGGAAGATATGTTGTAATCATTTATATTACATTATGTAAATGTTTAGAATTTGTCAAATTACATAAAAATAAAAATTAAATTAAAAATAAATAAATACAATCATAATTATAATTAAAACATTCAAATCAATCAAATTACATAATAAATAAATAAATATTAGTTATTAATTATTATTAATTATTAATTATTAATAGTTGTTAATTATTATAATTTTAAATAACTAGTAATTTATTAATAATTAAATCAACCTAGATTCATCTTAACTCTGGATCTATCAATCACCTCGAGGGATCAAATATCTTGAATTGTAAACCGTTCCTCAAGCTTTGCACTCAAAAAATAAGTTTGCACCTTGAGATATTTGATCATTTTCATTCCTTGTTAGATCAAAAATTAAAATGGATCTAGGCTAGTAATATGAATATTATTGAAAGTTAATAATTCTTAAATTTTAACATCTATTTTCTATTTTAGGTAAAAATTTATAAATTATATTATGAAACACTTTCTGACATAAATTGAATGCATAGAAATCTAAAAATTCTATTATTAATTTATTAATTAAATAATATTATTATATTAATTATTTATACATTAAACACTTTACATATACATATTTTATACAAATTAAGATTATATAATTAAATTATTATTTTAACAATTATTTAAATGAATGTTTTATCAAGGGGTGGTAGGAGAGCAAGGGATTCTATTGAATCCCTAAGAGCACCAAGTAATAAATTATATCTAGGATCTTGGCAAGAGAAACAATGACATGGAAGAAATGTGTAGGCTTGTTTGGTCTTCAATTATCTAAGGATAGGGAACTTTCCAACATTGTAATTTTGGGAGACTCCCTTATCATTATCCAACATTTGCACGATGTTTCTCTACCAAAGAATAACCATCTGATTCTTCTTCTTCAAATAATTTTGAGCACCTTGGATTCTTTCTCTAGCAAGGCTTTCTTCCACATCTTACATAATCAAAACAAGGAGGTTGACGAACAAGCCAATCAAGCTCGCCTACTGGAGGTGGGATAAAGAGTCATCATTGGCAAGCCCAGAAGGAAAATTATCCTTTGTTGAAATCAATGCATGTCCTTAATTATCTCATCTCCTTGGTCATTCTTGAGTTTAGGATCAATAATATATGTTTCGAGGGATCACTAAGCCTAGTTTCATATGCTATCCACCCCCTTCTAGATTTTTCATATGAGTTTATTAGTGATGGTACGAGCCTATTTCCAAAGATGAGGTGGAAGATTATGGGCATGCATGCCACACACCCTCCATACTCCTCGCCTAAGGTAAAATCTTCATACCTGGTTCATTTGCACTCCTTCGTACCTGGTTCATTCAAGGCTTCAAGGATACAAGCATTAATGAACCATAAGGGTGATATGATATTTGTAGCGTGTGAGTCCTCTAGTTCTGGAATTATATTTATGGAGGTTGGTTAAAATAGGCTTCTAGTTGTAGGTTTCAACCCCATACAGTAATTACCTACATATGAATTCTAAAACACAGAAAATAAACAATGTGAGAGCATAACACTTAAAACACAGATACACAAAGATTTTCGCCTGGATCCAAAAACTGGGACTACCAGCTTGATTTTTCATTATTTTCTTTTCAATGTTACAATACATATTTATACATGCCAAAGCATCCAATATCATGGACTGAAAAACCATCGCGTCCAAAACCATGGACTGAAAACCATCGCATCCAAAAACATGTGCAAAAATCATGTAAAAAACCATAGGTGGGTCCATCCAACCTAACATAGGGTCCAAAACCAAAATTTTCTAGGGCATTACCCCTGACCCCATAAAGTGGGGTTACGGGTGCCCCTCAAACCCCCTGTGACCTCCCCCCCTCTAACCCCTGGTTAACTACGTGGACTAGTCATGGAAAGAATATAACACATCCCAACATTCTCCCACTTGTTGTTTTCTTTCCACAAGGGGGCACAAGAGAGCTTAGTCATTTATCCAGCCCTGTAATGCCTATTGTTTCTCTACACCAAGAGAACTTCTCAGAGCTCATAGATTTTGTCAATGCATCTGCAGTATTCTTCAAAGTGTCCACCTTTACCAGCAACACCTTTTCGTCTTCTATCATATCCCTCACAAAGTGATATTGAACATCAATGTGCTTTGTCTTTGAATGATATGAAAGGTTCTTTGTCAATAAAATTGCATTTTGGTTGTCACAGTCTATCCTTATAGCTTCCTGTACTAACCCCATACTTGAACACAATCTCTGCAACCAAACTGCTTCCTTGCTTGTATGGGTGGCTACCATGTATTCTGCCTCTGTAGTTGATAGTGCCACTACAGATTGTTTCTTACTCATCCAACTAACTGCACCTCCAAATAGGTTAAACACATACCCACTTCTAGATCTTCTCTGATCTAGATCTCTAGCCCAGTCTGCATCAACAAAGGCACGAATATCCAACACTCTGTCCAATCCTAGTCTTCCTTGGTAGCACAAACCATAATCACTAGTGCCACGCAAATACATGAAAACTTGCTTCACTGTTGTCCAATGCTCCTTTCCTGGTTTTGACATAAACCTGCTCAATACTCCCACTGCATGTGTAATGTCTGGTCTAGTATAGACCATTGCATACATCAAGCTACCAAATACACTTGCATATGGAACACGGGACATGTCCTCTTCCTCTTTTTGTGTCTTGGGACATTGTTCAGTAGATAACCTCACACCTAGATGAATAGGAACCTTCACCGGTTTACTATGCTGCATATTAAACCTCTACAATATTGTCTTGATATACTTCCTTTGGTTTAACCAAAGCTTCCTCTTTTCCTGATCTCTTTTAATTTCCATGCCCAAAATATAGTTTGCAACACCAAGATCTTTCATGTCGAATTTGGAGGAAATTGGGCCTTCAAATCCTGGATAATTTCTTTGTCATTTCCAACCAGCAACATATCATCCACATACAAGACCAGATAAATAACACAGTCACCTATTAATTTAAAATACACACAGTGATCTGCTTTGCTTCTGGTGAAGCCAAGTCCTCGTACAAATGTATCAAATTTCTGATACCACATCCTTGGTGATTGTTTTAACCCATTGTTATATGGGAATAGTGTCCACACGGATGTTGTTATTCCCACTAAGATGGGTGGCTATCTTAGAAACAAAAAATCAAAGTCTACTGTTGATTCCTTTTATGAAAATAGATGAGAGGAGAACCAAGAGGGCCAACCGGAGTCTTGCGCTCGATTTCCTCTCCTTCTCGATAGAGCTTTGTCGCTTGCTCTTTGTCTGCTCAGCTTCAAAAGGACATGTAGAATCACATCAACATACTACTATGCAAGAAACAAGGATCTAAGTTCATAAATAATGCAGGATCAGGTGTGCATTAACCATATACAAGCATATATAAACAAGTACACAAGAATATGGAAGGAAACAAGAATAGCTTTATTCAGATGAAAAGTAGCAAGAAGATTACAACCATGTGCTCTAACCTAACATCATCCTCCAGCTAAGAAGCCCGTCTTCACCTCAAGCAAAGCTAGATCGCCCAACACTGTGAATGTACACCAGAATACCAACAACACTTCTCTATAAGTTACAAAATTCTAGCCTCTAGATCTTTGTGATGAGGGATCCATATATAGATGATTACAGATATGTGAGTCATCTTTTGGGATCTTGATTAGTGTCTTCTCTCTGATAGTTCTTGCTTCCACTTGGAGAATGATGATCTCTTACTCATCCCTGGTCGAAAATGGAGTGGCAAGTGTCAGAGGGGAAGCTTTTGGAAGATTCCATTATCTTCCACCTAACATTTTTGTCCCTGCCATTTGTCCATTCCCGACCATCGCACCCTACAGAGGAGAAAAATAGTATGCATCACACCCTGTACATTGGGAATGTAATATGCATTGCACCCTCTACATTGATCTTTCAGTATGGTCCAGTTTTGACCATTTATGAGCAGTTTTCAGTGGAGAACTTCTGGGAGATGATGTAATCAGTTGACCTTATTCCTTTAGGCAGTGAAGCAAAAATTTTAGGGACTTAAGAGCCCTCAGTTTATGGACATTTGTGATTGGGGTTGAAATGTCCAAAAATGTCTATAACAGTTGCCCCCTAAAACATGAGGTCGTTAATCTTTTTTGATGTTGGGTGAAATGCTTTACTATGAGGATCTGAAGTTTTTCTGAGCTGGGAGGCGACCTGTAATAAGATACAATACAATACATTATTCGACAACATTTTTTCATGATCTAGCTGAGGCGGGCATTCCTATGCTCATCTTTATAAACTCATTTTCATGTACATAGGACAGACGATCGTCTGTGTGACAGACTGATGATATGGACACATCATCCTTTGATTTGGATGATCATCTGATCGGCAATGATGTAC
>APFE030598386.1:1350-34500 GCA_000404065.3 Pinus taeda
CGACCTAACAATAATAATATAAAGCCACAAAAATAACAATAGAGGGATTCTATGGGGCACAACAATAACAATATAGGGATAATAGGGGCACAACAATATTAATAAGGGATGCAACTACAATATTAATCGGGTAATCACTAGTATTATAGGGACCCAACATTTTCTTTCTTCTTTTCTCATTCTCTCAACATCCACATACTCATGTTAGATATTTTTGTCTTCACTAGAATGTCACTAGTTCATCACAACTCACACCTTTGCTTGTTTTATGATAGCATTATTTCATGTAGCCTTTGCTTTTGCCTTTAGAAATTCACTTCTTCATGTTAGAGCTACCATGGTGTTCGTATTTCCAAATCTTGCCTCCATTGGTGCTTTACAACTCCATTGGTGCTTTACGAGTCTTTGTATCTCTTGCACCCTAGGTAGCTACAAGTGGGCATAACTTTCTCATAGTTTCATAGCTATTTCACGGACTTTGCCACTTTAGATGATCTTTATTTCCATCTATTTTGCAATTAACGAGGTCACTTGGATGATTATGAGGATATATTCTTAGCTTGGAAACATCCTTGAACATGCTGCAACCTCAAGACATCTATTTTTTTTAGCGAATTATAAGTATCGCAATTCTAACTATTCTTCCTTGGATTTTTGCATTTCATATATGCTTCTTGCTTAACACTACTATTATCTAGCTTGTTTAGCATGGACCCCATTTTATGTATTTGACACGTTTTGGCTTGGGAGAATGGCATATGATTCTATGATTGTTCATGTGGCATCACATTTCATGGGGAAATTTCATAGTTGACATGGTAGTACACATATGTGATGACATTGGTCACTTCATTTAAGGACCATTTAGGCAAATTTTGCATGCATGGGCATCCTCTTGACATTTCATGGTTAATATCCTTGAACGACCTCATATTTTATCATCATTCTAGCTATTTTACCTTGTAATAGAGCTTCAAACCCTTCGCGGACACATCTACTTGCTATTTGCCAAAATGTGGTTTCATTATTTTTGACTTGGAGAGGGTCATTTCATAATTTTTGGAGGTCACTTTCATGATTTTTAGGATATGTTCTTATGTTTGAAACATCTCCTTGAACTTATGAGCTATTTTGGAGGAGCTTTCAACATATTTGGCCCTTTTCACTTGACGCGTGTGGACCTTGTACTGTCAAGCACTTAGGCTTAGACACTCGAATGTGCTCAAGTTAGGCCGAATCAAATTTGGTGGAATTACTTGGATGACACAAAGAGTGCCCCCGAGATGAGTTTTGTTGAACGACTTTGGTGAGTTGGGCAAATGAAGAGCATGCCCAAGATGAGTTCGGTGGAACAATTGGAACAACTTGGTTAGTTAGCACGATAAGGGTACCCAGCCAGGGCACGCTCTATCGAAGAAAAGGCACGCCTAGCTGAAGATAATATGCGCCCAACCGAGACGCGCCCATCCGATTTGCGAAGGCACTTGATTGAGGATTAATGTGAAGAGGAGTATATTGCAAAAAAGTATGGTTAGTTCATACTAGGTATGGGTAGATTCTTCTCAGAGACGAGGTGATATGGCATTGTTCTATGGAAAGGGAAGTCGTATGACTTTCCCGCACCACCATCTTTTTGAAGGTCATGAAAGAGATGGGCTTATTGTCACTTCCTCAAGATGGTGAGACCTCTAGAAGCTTGAGATACCATTGAATGGTGCCTCATGATGAGCATAGTCGGAGGAAATATTTTGTGACATGGAAGAGGTGACAATGGTTGCACATGTTTGGGTGCATGTGTTCTTGTGGAGTTGATGCTACATTTAGATTAGCTACCTAACTAGTCGTTTGCGCAAGCGGATCCAACACATGTCATTCTTATAGGTTGCGATACATGCATAGACATGGGATATATGTTAAAGACGAGATTCTTCTATATTGATGTGAAGGTTGTTCATGATGAGTATAGTCTTTATGATTTGGTTAAGAAATTCGTCGAGGGGTGTGTTATTGAGGACTAAACCATTTTGACGAGGGAGAGGATGTCAATCCCTTAGGCTAGGCACCTGAGCACGCCTTAGTTAGGCCGAGTTGAGTTTGGTGGAATGACTTGGTTGGCATGGAGGGCGCGTTTAGGATGTTCAATGGAAATACTTTCGTGAGACGAGCGCACGAAGAACGCACCTAAGATGAGTTTGGTGGAATGATTAGAACAAATTTGAGAGTCGGCACGAGGAGGGTGTCTAGTTGAGGCGCACCCAATTGAAGACAAGGTGCACTTGGCCAAGATGCGCTCGACCGAAGATAAGGTGTGCCAAGTTGAGACATGTCAGCCCGAGTTGCGAAGGTACATGACGGAGGATGAGACGCGAAGGCACATGACTGAAGGTGAACTGAAGGAAAGTTTGTATGCGACAAATGATGCGACATAATTTGGAGTTTATGGTTAGCTCAAATGAAGGAAGGTCAGCTCGAACGCCCAATCGACACGTCTCTTGGAAGAGACACCATTGTTCATGGAGGGTGACTCATATATATAAGATGATAGGAAAGAAGTTGGAACATCAATCACCCGAAGATCAACAACTTGTCATCGTTGGAAAGGAGATAATGAAAGAAGAAGAGAGTCGGTCTCATGGGCGAGCTCGCTCTCTAAAGAAAGTTGCAGAAGGAATTTGTGCAAGCTTGTGTATTATTGAGAGTGGTACACCGTAGGGTATTTGTGTATTGAGGTTGTGTGTAGGTTGAAAGGCCACAACTGGGATATTTATTGGGTTTGGTTGTGTGTTGCTAGTTGAAGGGTTGTAATTGGGTTATTGTATATTTGTATCTGTGAGGGCTTGTGGCAGCGAATTGTTTGGAGTTCTTCCCAATCGAATTGAAGTCCATTATAAACCGAAGTTTTGTGTATGGAAGTTTTATAGTCACAGAGAAGTTGGGAAATTGTTTTGGCAGTTCCCCCTCTTGTTTATTGAAGTGTTATTTATGTACATGATTCATGTTGTTTATGAATGAATGCGATTATAGCTGAAATTAATTTAATTGAAGTAGACTGTAATTGAACTTAGCTTTGAAGTTGCTATTGTAGTGAGATTTAATTGAACAAGAATTTCGCAAGTATAAGATATCAGTCTCAGCATAAGGTACATGGGCTAGAGGCATAGTACGAGCATTAGTAAACTCGAGTTGGTTTCACCATTGAGGAGAAAGTGCGTTGGTGTTGCACACCTCAGGGGACTCAGTGATCTCATAGCTCAGAGGTGTGCCCTAGTGGCATGATTCTTAGTTTTTGAGGCTACTAATTAGCTTGGGTGAGGGAAGTTATTTCTAGGAGGGAAACCTCACCATGTTTTGAGGCTTATAACATGCCTTTTGGAGGGATGTTGAGCCTCTTGATCCTAAAAGATTTCATCCTTTGGGGGATGATCCTTTATCTTTGATGGTTTTGTATACATTTGGCATACCTTGCTTATTGTCCTAGTCTTCTTTAACTTGTGGATGCCAAGTGACTTTCTTGTAAATTTTCTAGGCTAAGGAGTTAGTGTTGCCTTTGCCTCTACTTGAGCCAACCCAAAAATATTATCAGTGGATGTATATAGATTTTTTGGACAATAAGATTACCATGCTTGAATTTTTCGCATGCAATAGTAGTCTCCCATTGGTGAATCATTCATGCCAATGGCGGGAATTAGTCTTTTCCATTTTCTTCTTTTTGACTCTCTCTCTATATTTTCTCGTTTTTTCAACTCTATTTTTGGTCACCACACTAGTGATTGATTCCCTCTAAGTCATTATCATCAGTAGGGCTCAACTTGAGATACTTCTTCCTAGATGGTTTTAGTCAACATGCTCCTTCCTCCTTGTTACTTCCTTGGAACGTTGGTTTTGGTTGTTGCATCTTGTAGACTACAATTATGGAATTGTTTAATCATTTATGCAGTACATCCTTCCTCTAATATTTTGCTCCTTGACTTTGCTAGTACCACCCTAGTGTTGATTTGTTGGAAGAAGATGTTGATATATGGAATGAGAGTTTGGAGTTGGAATCAAATGGAGAAGAGGATGAAGATGGAGTTCGATGGAAAGAATTCGGTGAAACATGCGTATGAAGAACATATTGGAGATGAATTTGGTGGAATGATTGGAACAAATTACAGAGTCAACATGACAAGGGTGCCTAGTCGAGGTGCACCTGACCGAAGACAAGGCGTGGCTCACCTATATGTGCTTGACCACGACAAGTTGTTCCCAACGGAGATGCTCTTGAATAACGACAAGGTGTGCCTAGCTGAGACGCTCCCGCCTGAGTTGCAACATCTACATTCTCATGTTAGATATTTTCCTCTTCACTATTATGTCACTAGTTCATCACATCTCACACCTTTGCTTGTTTTGTGATAGCATTGTCTCATGTCGCCTTTGCTTTGCCTCTCCAAAGTCACTTCTTCTCATGCTAGACCTACCATGGTGATCGTATTTCCAAATATTTTCTTCATTGGTGCTTCACAAGTCTTCTTATCTCTTGTACCCTTGGTAGATGGGCATAGCTATCTCATAGTTTCATAGCTATTTCATGAACTTTGCCACTTTATATGACCTTTATTTCTCAATTGATGAGGTCGCTTGAATGATTATGAGGATATATTCTTAACTTGGATACATCCTTCAACAAGCTCCAACATCAAGACATCTCTTTTCTTCAGTGAATTATAAGTATCGTAATGTTAACTATTCTTCCTTCGCTTTTTGCATTTCATTTATTCTTCTTGCTTAACACTACTCTTATCTAGCTTGTTTAGCATGGACCCCATTTTATGTATTCGACACGTTTTCGCTGGGGACAATAGGAGATGATTTTATGCTTGTTCATGTGGCGTCACATTTCATGGTGCAATTCCATAGTTGACATGATAGTACACATACGCGACGACATTGGTCACATCATTCAAGGCCCATTTAGGAAAATTTTGCATGCATGGGCATCCTCTTGACATTCCATTTTGAATATCCTTGAAGGACCTCCTATTTCATCATCTTTCAAGCCATTTTGCACTGGAATAGAGCTCCAAACGCTTTTGCAGACACATTTAGTTGCCATTTGCGAACATGTGGCTTCATTATTTTTGACTTGGGGAGGGTCATTTCATAATTTTTGGAGGTCACTTGCATGATTTTTAGGATATATTCTTGCATTTGAAACCTATCCTTGGACTTATGAGCTATTTTGGAGGAGCTTCAACATATTTGGCTCTTTTCACTTTACGTGTGTAGACCTTCCACCGTCAAGCCCTTAGGCTTAGGCAGTCGAATGTGCTTGAATTAGGCCGAGTCAAGTTTGGTGGAATGTGTTGGACAACATGAAGAGTGTACCTGAGATGAGTTCAATGGAACAACTTCAGTGAGACGGGTAGATGAAGAGCTCGCCCAAGATGAGTTCGGTGGAACAGTTGGAATGATTTGGTGAGTTAGCACGATAAGGATACCTAGCCTAGGCACGCTTTATTGAAGACAAGACACACCTAACCGAAGACAAGGTGCGCCCAGCTAAGACGTGCCCGTCCGATTTATGAAGGCACACAACTGAGGATCAAGGTGAAGAGGAGTATATTGCAAAGAAGTATGGAGGGTTCATACTAGGTATTGTTGGATTCTTCTTGGAGATGAGGAGAGATGGCCTTGCGATGTGGAAAGGGAAGTTGTATGACTTCCCCACACCACCATATTTTTGAAGCTCATGAAGGAGACCAACTTACTGTCACTTGCTGAAGATGGTGAGACCCTTGGGAGCTTGTGACGACATTGAATGACGCCTCATGATGAGCATAGTCGGAGGAAAGATTGTGTGACATGGAAGAGATGACAATGGTTGCATATGTTTGGGTGCATCTGTCCTTGTGGAGTTCATGGTATGGTCAGATTAGCTACCTGACTAGTCGATTGCACGAGGGGATCCAACACATGTCATTCTTACCAGTTGGCATACATGCATAGACATGGGATATATATCTGTGATGAGATTCTTTTGTATTCATGAAGACAATTGATGCGAAGGTTGTTCATGATGAGGACAATGTTTAGGATTTGGTTAAGAAACTTTCCAAGGGATGTGTTGTCAAGGACGACAACCATTTTGACATGGGGGAGGATGTCAAGACCTTAGGCTAGGCACTCGAGCACATCTGAGTTAGGCCGAGTCGAGTTCAGTGGAATGACTTGGTTGAAACAAAGGGCATGCGTGAGATGAGTTCGATGGAAATACTTTGGTGAGACGAATGCATGTAGAATGCACCTGAGATGAGTTTGGTTTAATGATTGGAACAAATTTGAGAGTCGACATGATGAGGCTGCCTAGACAAGGTGCTCCTGACAGAAGACAAGGCATGTTGCGCAGAGACACGCCTGCTCAAGTTGCGAGGCTACATAATCGAGGATGAGACACGAAGGCACACAACCGACTGTGAACTGAAGGAAAGTTTGTATGCGACAAATGATGCGACATAATTTGGAGTTTATGGTCGGCTCAAACGAAGGATGGTCTGCTCGAATGCCCAACCGACACATCCCTTGGAAGGGAGACGACTGTTCATGGAGGGTGACTTATATATATTAGATGATAGGAAAGGAGTTAAAACATCAATCAAATGAAGATCAACAAGTTGTCATCGCTAGAAAAGAAAAAGACAACAAAAGAAGAGAGTTGGGTCTCACGAAGGAGCTTTCTCTTTAAAGCAAGCTGCGGAAAGAAGTTGTGCAAGCTTGTGGAACACTGTGACGTATTTGTGTATTGAGGTTGTGTGTAGGTTGAAGGGCCACAACTTGGATATTTATTGGGTTTGGTGTTGGGTTGCTAGTTGAAGGGTTGTAGCTCGGTTATTGTATATTGGTATCTGTGAAGGGTGGTGGCAACAAACTATTTAGGGTTCCTCCCAACCAAACCAAAGTCCACTATAAATCGAAGTTTTGTGTTTTGAAGTTTTGGAGTCAAAGAGCAGTTGGGAAATTGTTTTGGGAGTTCCCCATCTCGTTTATTGAAGTGTTATTTATGTACATGATTCGTGCTATTTATGAATGAATCCGATTATAGCTGAACTTAAGTTAATATAAGTAAACTGTAATTGAAGTCAAGCTTTGAAGTGGCTATTGTAATGACATTTGATTGAACACCAATTTCACAAGTATAAGATATTGGTCTTGACATAGGGTACATGTGCTAAAGGCATAGTACAAGCATTAGTAAACTCAAGTTGTTTTCACCATTGAGGAGAAAGTGCGCCGATGCTGCACACCTCAGGGGACTTAGGAATCACATAGCTCAGAGGTGTGCCCTGGTGGCATGACACCCAAATTTTGAGGCTAGACATTGGCTTGCCTAAGGGAAGTTATTTCTAGGAGGGAAACTTTAACGACCTGTCTATAATACAGAGAACACAAGAATAATAGCAGGCATACGATGCATGCATATGATAGCTAGATATGCATGTGTCGCATGCACCGCACTAGTATTTATATAATAAATTAACTATAAGTATTAAATATCATGACGCTTCTTCAAATAGAAGTTATATTCACCCATCAATACCCATATTACTTAAATACATCATGATTAATGGGTAAATACTAAATTTAAAATGTATAACGTAAAAAGATAAATGTTAAAAATTAAGCTAAATCCTAAAATATGGTTATATAATTATACATTTTAGATTATTAATAAATTATATTAATAAGTTAATAAAATGATTAGAGAAAAATATAAATAATAAATAAACTAAGGATAAGGTTCCTAGTATAATCCTAGGACCTTTATATTAAAAGAAATAAAATAAAAAAAGAGAATATTAAACTTAAATTCATAATACCTTTATATTAAAAGAAATGATGTGATACGGGAGGGTGTCACGAGGAAATGAAACGGTGGGTTGTTGGTGAAAGGGCGGCGACTGTCAAGAAACAAGATATAAACCAGAAAGAACAGTTTGAAGGGGGGAAGGGGAGAAGAAGGAAGGAGGAAAATTTGTATACAGTTCATCATCAAGAAAAATTGCGCCTTTTTTGTTCTGAGGTTTCTGGGCATGGGGGAACAGTCTGCTTCAACTATGAAGCTTACTGCACTGAGTAGCGAGGTTCTGCTCAGTTTGGCTGGGTGGTTTCTGTCTTTTGGTAAAGAGAAGCAGGAGCAGCTTGAGGCATCATCAACCGTAAGAATACAAGTAGGTACTCTCATCAATTTTGTCGGTAAGATTTGTAACTGAAATTTGTAAAATTTTATGTAATTCAATCACAGGTTCATGATGATTTTAAGAAATCCTTTACTGTCTTTACAATAGCTGCAAAATTCTATACAGTTATTACAGAAACCTCACCATGTTTTGAGGCTTATTACATGCCTTCGGAGGGATATTGAGCCTCTTGATCCTAAAATATTTCATCCTTTGGGGGACGACCCTCTATCTTCAGTGGTTTTGTTTACATTTGGCATACCTTGCTTATTGTTTTAGTCTCCTTTACCTTGTGGATGGCAAGTGACTTTCTTGTAATTTTTCTAGGCTAAGGAGTTGGTGTTGTCTTTGGCTCTACTTGAGCCAACCCAAAAATATTATCAGTGGAGGTATATAAGTTGCTTGGGCAATGAGATTACCATGTTTGAATTTTTAGCATGCAACAGTAGTCTCCCACTTGTGAATCATTCATCCCAATGGCAGGAATTAGTCTTTTCCATTTTTTCTTTTTTGCCTTTCTCGTTATGTGTTCGTGTTTTTTCAACTCTATTTTTGGTCACCTCACTAGTGATTGATTTGCTCTAAGTCATTTTCATGAGTAGGGCCCAACTTGATATACTTCTTCCTAGATGGTTCTAGTCAACATGCTCCTTCCTTCTTGTTATTTGCTTGGAATGTTGGTTTTGGTTGTTACATCCTGTAGATTGCAGCTATGGGATTGCTTAAACATTTATCCAACACATCCTTGAAACCATTATATATATATATAATAAATTCTTCTTGATAGAGTGTTATACACATTTAATGAAAATAAAAGATAATTGTGAATTTTTTTTAAAGAGAAGTTTGTTTTAAAAAAGTATTGGGAAATTTGCTTTAAATTTGTCAATATAATTTAACCTAGATTTATGTCATGAATGTTATGTGGTTGTTGTAGAAAATAGAATCGACTAGCATTCTAGGTGGATTTTTTAAAGCTTCTATTAGGGTATTTTTAAAACAACATCAACAATTATGTCAATATCTATTTTTGTTACCCCCAAGTTCTAACCATTCGATGATTCTTACCATATCTAGAGGATAGGATAGCCTTTCTCCTGTGGAGGGAAAATCGACATAGCCATCTTCTCTATAACCTTCTTTTTTGTACTACTGTGACGGATGCATTAGCATTTTTGAAGAAGTTTGTCGGGAAGGGTTCATTCAACAATTATGTCCATGTGAAAGTAAAAGAACCAAAATCATACAATGGTGCGAGGAACACAAATATATTAGGCAACTTTTTTTGGGATATGGAGCAGTACTTGGAATGATTTAGAGTGACTTCAGAGGGGGGAAAAATAAGACGTCTCATCCTTAACAAAGGATGTGACAATGTGATGGAGAAGGCGAGCAAAACAAATTGCTTTTGGTAACACGGCAAAGGACATCACCACACGGGAGAAGATGAAGGAAGTCTTGATAGCTCATTTTGGACCATAAGATGAGATTTGGGGTGCGAGAGCGAAGGTGAAGTTCATTAAGCAAAGAGGGAGCTTGCAAGCACATGTGAGGGAGTATTCAAGTCTTATGTTGGAGCTTCTGGATATAGTTGAGAAGGATAGGTTGTTCAATTTTTTGATTGGGTTGCAACCATGGGCTCAAGTTGAAGCAGGGAAGTAGAAGGTTTAGTCTCTTGAAGAAGCCATCACAGATGCAAACAAGCTTCTAGATTACCCTGAATGCAAGACATAAGGGAAGGAGCAAAGCGAGAGGAGGAAGAAAGCAGATAAAGGGAAAGAGAAACTTTCAAAGGAAGATGGAATGAAGTTGGGTGGCTTTCTGAAGGGGGAAGAAACCTCTTGTGTGTTGGTTGTGCAATGAAGAGGACATGACCAAGCATTTTCCATTAATGCAAAAGGCGACAACTTTGCAACAAGTCGAGAAGGAAGAGAGAGAACAAGTATCTTGTGCATCAAGAGTTATGCAGGTTTTAGGAGCAACTATGGTGAAGGAAGCTACCTCGAAACATGATTCGGAAAGGAGGAAGCCAAATTTCTTGAAGATGGATGTAGTTGGGATTCTAGTGATGGCTATGTTGGATAGTGGAGCATCTCACAACTTCATGAAGGAAGATGTGGCTAGGAGATTGGGATTGAGGTTCGTTCCAACCATGCATCTTTTAAAGCATTGAATTCAAAAGGATGTAGAGTCCTTGGGATAGCGACAGATGTTCCGATGAAGATTGGGAGTTGGCAAGGAAAGGTGGACTATGAAGTTGTACTTGGCATAGAGCAGTTTATGATTGAGTAAGAGGTTGTGCCAATACCGCACTTGGGGAAACTGTTCATTCATGCAGGAATGAAGGAGCCAACGATCATTCCTACTGTGAGAGCTATGGCAGGAGAATGCAAGATGATAGCCATTCGTGTGGAGGTAGGAAAACAGTAATATGAGGTCCATGAAAGGAGCCATTTGTGTGGAGGTAGGACAACTGGAATATGAGTTTCATGAGAGGTTGGATTGTGTGGAGTCCATGCTCATGGTACACTCAAAATTGATAGCAGCATTGTTAGATGGTATTCTAAGTTTATCGAATAGGCCAGAAATGATGGATGCGGGGACTTGCACTAGAGAGTGCGAGGATGTTGATGCCTAGACTTCTACCGTTGAACAGTGTAGAGGGTATGAGGATCAACGTGAAGAGTATGTTTATTTGGAAGAAGAAGATGTTGATAGATGGATTGAGAGTTTGGAGTAGGAACTGGACTGAGAAGAGGATGAAGATGGAGGGATGTCCATGGGTCGGGATGGAACTGTGAAGATAGATATACTAGGCCATAATGATCAAGTTTCGATGAAGTTGATGGAAGAGAGTATGGGTAGGTGTTCCTATCCACCTCTTTATAAAGTATATTGTAGAAAAGTATGGAGGGTTCATACCAGGTATGGGTGGATTCTTGTCAGAGACGAAGAGAGATGGCCTTGTGAAGTAGAAAGGAAAGTCGTATGACTTCCCCACACCACTATCTTTTTGAAGCTCATGAAGGAGATGGGCTCACTATAACTTTCTGGAGATGGTGAGACCCCTGAGAGCTTGAGATGCAATTGAATGGAATCTCATGTTTAGCGAAACCAGAAGAAAGATTGTGTGACGGGGAAGAGGTGATAATGGTTGCACATGTTTGGGTGCATGTTATCTTGTGGAGTTGATGCTACGGACAGATTAGCTACTTGACTAGTCGATTGCACGAGGGGACCCAACACACGTCATTCTTACAGGTTGCAATACATGAATAGACATGGTATATATGTTGGAGATGAGATTCTTCTATATTGATGAAGACAATTGAGGTGAAGTTTCATGATGAGGACAATCTTCAGGATTTGGTTAAGAGTTTTCTCGAGGGGTGTGTTGTCGAGGATGACAACCATTTTGAAGTGGGTGGGGGGATGTCTAGCCCTTAGGCTAGGAAACCGAGCATGCTTGAGTTAGGGCAAGGTGAGTTCGGTGGAAGGACTTGGTCGACACAGTGAGCGTGCCCGAGACGAGTTCGATTTAAAGAATTTAGTGAGACAAGCACATGAAGAATGCACCCGCAATGAGTTCGGATTGGAACAAATTAGAGAGTCGACACGATGAGGGTGCCTAGTCAAGGCGCAATTGACGAAGAAAAGGCGTGCCCAATTGAGATACGCCCGACCGACAACAAGGTGTGGCTTGCTAAGACGTGCCCGATCGACGACAAGGTGTTCCTAGCTGAGATGCGCCCACCTGAGTTGTGAAGGTACGCGACTGAAGATGAGATGTGAATGCACATGACCAAAAGTGAACCAAAGGGAAGTTTGTATGCGACAAACGATGTGACATATTTTGGGGTTCATGGTCGGCTTGAACGAAGGAAGGTTGGCTCGAATGCCCAACTTACACGTCCCTTGGAAGAGACATAATTGTTCATGGGGGGTGACTCATATATATAAAATGAGAGGAGAGGAGTTAGAACATCAATCAATCGAAGATCAACAACCTCTCATTGTAAGACAAGAAGGAGACAACAAAGGAAGAAGATAGTTGGGTCTCACGAAGCATCTTGCTCTCTAAAGCAAGTTGTAGAAGGAAATTGTGTGAGATTGTTTAACGAGGTATTGTTGAGGGTGGTATGTGATGGGGTATTTTTGTAGGTCGAAGCGCTGCAACCTGGTTATTTTTTGGGTTTCATTGTGGGTTGCTAGTTGAAGGGTTTGTAACTCGGTTATTGTATATTTGTATTAGTGAAGGATTGTGGCAGGGAAGTGTTTGGAGTTTGGCCCAACCGAACCAATGTCCATTATAAACCGAATTTTTGTATGTTGAAGTTTTACAGTCAAAGAGAAATTGGGAAATTGTTTTGAGAGTTCCCCCTCCTATTTATTGAAGTATTATTTCTATACATGATTCGTGCTATCTATGAATGAATGTGATTATTGTTGAATTTAATTGAAGTAAATTGTAATTGAAGTTAAGTTTTGAGGTGGCTATTGTACTGAGATTTGATTGAATAGTAATTTCGCAAGTATAAGAGACGATCTCGCTAACAAGGTACATGGGATAGAGGCATAGTATGAGCAGTAGTAAACTCGAGTTGGTTTCTCCAATGAGGAGAAAGCACACCGGTGCCGCAAACCTCAGGGAACTCGAGAAGCTAATAGCTCAGAGGTGCACCTTGGGGGCATGAAAATCACATTTTGATGCTAGACATGGCTTCCCTGAGGGAAGTTATTTCTAGGAGGGAAACCTCACCATGTTTTGAGGCTTATACCATGTCTTCGAGAGGTATATTGAGCCACTTAATCCTAAAAGGCTTCATCCTTTGGGGAACAACCCTCTATATTCTATTCTTTTGTTTACAATTTGGCATACCTTGCTCAAATTCTTAGTCAACTTTACCTTGTGATGACAAGTGACTTTCTTGTAATTTTTCTAGGCGAAGGAGTTGTTGTTGCCTTTGCCTCTACTTGAGCCAAACAAAAAATATTATTAGTGGAGGTATATGGCTTGCTTGGACAATTAGATTACGATGTTTGAACTTTTATCATACAAGTGTTTTGGAAAAAATTAAACAATAGGGCAACTTATTATTTCATTTTCCATACATGACATTTATTTTTGAGATTTAGTTCTTCTTTCTTTGTTTATTTGTGATATTTAGTTCTTCTTTCTCTGTTTATTATTTTTATGTTCATCATCAAATAAATGCCAAAACAATGCAGATCACAACCATAAGAGAGAGACACCAGAAATAGGCTCCAAGCCATGGAAAAAACACTCCAGAAGGGGATAACCTATGAGAGCTTCTTCTTATAGAATCAAATCAAAGGAGACTTCCAAGACCAAACCCTAGACCTTTGCTTCCATCAATCAATCAACTAGAGTTCCTCTACAAGTTCTCCATGGACAATGAAATTAGGGCTCTTCAAAAGAACGAATTGTAGTACTTCCTTAGCCTCAAACCTGATTTAACCTTGGATACTACATATGTAGAGCAAAACCTACCTCCTTTGTAGACCTTTTTCCACCTTCGCACCTCCTTCTAGCCGCAGACCCAAACTCTTTCTTATGCGAGTTTCTTGTCTGCCTAATGAAGGTCAAATTGGTAGCTTTATATAGCCTTTACATGCGGCCTTCGAGCCCTCATAAGGCCGACTTCTTAACTTGCTGGTCGACTTGATTTATTGCAGCATCTAGATATTTCTAATATACAAAATAACAATTTTATTCTCTTTATACATGTGGCCTCCAAGGGACTTTACATCATGACCTTGACTCTTTGACTTTTTCTTCATAACCCTTAGAGCACTCAATGGGTGCTTTGAGTTAGGACAAATAACCATAGGCAAAAAACCCATTTATAAATAAATATTTTTTTTTTCTTTTACAAAATTATATTTTCTTCTTCTTTATTTTGACAAGTACACAGATGACATCAAGTCATGATACATTTATGAACACTAACACTAGTTACATGTCAACACTCCCTCTAACTAGGGATGTACTCATAATTAATAATAGGTACAAGGATAGTACTTCCATTGAAAAGTTCTCATAAGAAGAGCCAGATTGGTAACACATTTGTATAGCATCATATCATCCAACATTATCACATAGCAGGGCCTTGACTAACAACTCTATCTCTCCACAAGATCGCAACACAATGCTGGCGAGACCAATGATTTGTAGACACCTTCATCAGTCTCACCTGGAGCATACCCCACCCGAGTGTTCACAGGGTTTGTCCTTTTAGGACTATTCTTATCTTGGAATCCTAGTCCTCAAAGAATATCCGTCCTCTACGACCACTCTTATCTTGGATTCCCTACCACATCCTCAAAGAGTATCGGATGCCAAATGATTAACTAATCATCCATTCTTTTCTTCCCAAGTGAAGAAAATAATGACGTGTCTATCTCTCCCTCTTAACTAGGGAGGATATACCCATTCTAATGAAGGAATGTACCCATTCCTACAAAAGGAATGTACCCAAGTTCTCGCCCCAGCTCAGGGTCCCACCCAAACACTTAATGTTCAAAAGGTGTCACCAGCAAAAATGGCTGAAAGAAGAAAACAAGGACTATGCTACTATTGTGATGACAAATACTCTCCTGGACATAAATGCAAGGAACCCAAATTCTCTCAAATTGATGCTATTGATAACAATTCACATGAGGAAGCTCCATCCCTTGAGGTGCTCGAGGAAGAAGTTGGGGAAACCCAATCTGATAATGATCTCACATCTACACTAGATGAGCCGGTTATCTCACTACATGCTTTGGTTGGCATTTCTTCGCCTCAGACTCTCAAAATTCGAGGCTTTATTAAACATCGACTGATCGTGGTATTGATTGATAGTGGCAGCACTCATAACTTTATCCATAAGCGAGTCGCAAAAGATGTTCATTGCTTTTTGCGGGCAGTATCTAATTTCCAAGTCCTTATCGCTGATGGGGGACCATGAAATGTGAAGGCTGATGTGAAAATATTAAGCTTCAGATGGGAGACTACCACCTAAAGACCCACATGTTTGCTATTGAAATGGGTGGTTGTGAAATTGTCTTAGGTGTTGAATGGCTTCACACATTAGGCTCGATCACAATGGATTTCCAGGAATTATATATGAGCTTTACATAGAACGACCACATTCATACATTACGTGGACTCCAGGCAGGTGCTCCTACTATCATCAACTCACATCGAATGGAAAAGCTTTTGAAAAAGGGCCATCATGGAGTCATTGCCGAATTTAGTGCCATCCAGGCCATTGAATCCTCTGCTCATATTCATCCTGAGATGCAACAGGTATTAGACCTCCACCAACAGGTATTTGACAAACGTAAAGAGCTTCCACCCTCTAGGGGTGAACGTGATCATAACATCTCTTTGGTCTGGGGGGCCCAACCGCCTAATGTGCGCCCATATCGATATCCTTTTGCCCAAAAGAATGAAATTGAAAAAATCATCAAGGAACTCGTTGAAGACAGTGTTATTCGTCCCAACATCAGTCCTTATTCATCACCAGTGGTCATGGTGCTAAACAAAGATGGGGAATGGCGTACGTGTTCAGACTTTTGGGCCCTAAACAAGCTCACTGTCAAAGACAATTTCCTATTCCGGTTGTTGATGATCTTCTTGATGAACTGGATGGTGCTCAATTCTTTACCAAGCTAGATCTTCGCTCTGGCTATGACCAAATATGCATGAAGGAAGTAGACATTCCCAAGACTACCTTTTGAACTCATGAAGGCCATTATGAATTCTTGGTCATGCCATTTGGTCTTTGTAATGCTCCATCTACTTTTCAAAGCCTCATGAACCACCTGCTGAAACCATATCTTTGAAAATTTGTCCTTGTCTTCCTTGATGACATTCTCATCTACAACCTAACCTGGGACAAACATCTTCAACATGTAGATCTGATCTTGCAATTTCTTCGGAATTACAAATTATTTGTCAAATTGTCCAAGTTCTCTTTTGGCGTGGAAGAAGTCGAGTATTTGGGACACATTATGGGTCGTGAAGGAGTGAGGGTTGATCCAAAAAAGATACAAGCAATGCAAGATTGGCCCCAACCAAAAACCTTGAAGAGTTTGAGGGGATTCTTGCGTCTCACTGGCTACTATCTCAAATTTGTCCGCATGAAGGAAGTAGAAATTCCCAAGACTGCCTTCCAAACTCATGAAGGCCATTATGAATTCTTGGTCATGCCATTTGGTCTCTGTAATGCTCCATTTACTTTTCAAAGCCTCATGAACCACCCGCTGAAACCATATCTGCGAAAATTTGTCCTTGTCTTCTTTGATGACATTCTCATCTACAACCTAACTTGGGCCAAACATCTTTAGCATGTAGACCTGATCTTGCAACTGCTTCAGAATCACAAATTATTTGTCAAATTGTCCAAGTTCTCTTTTGGTGTGGAAGAAGTCGAGTATTTGGGACACATTGTGGGTCGTGAAGGAGTGAGGGTTGATCCAAAAAAGATACAAGCAATGAAAGATTGGCCCCAACCAAAAACCTTGAAGAGTTTGAGGGGATTCTTGGGTCTCACTAGCTACTATCGCAAATTTGTCCACAATTATGGTCGCATTGCGAGACCCCTCACTAATATTCTGAAGAAAAATTCATTTCTTTGGACTGATGTAGCTCAACAGGCGTTTGTGGCTCTCAAATAGGCCATGTGCTCCACTCCCATATTGGCCCTACCAGACTTCACCAAATCTTTTGTGATTGAATGTGATGCTTTCAGTACTAATATTGGTGCTGTATTAATGTAGGAAGGTCTACCATTGGCCTTCACCAGCCAACAACTGAGTGGAAAACATCTGGGTCAATCTACCTATGAGAAAGAAATGATGGCTATCTTACATATAATAGACACCTGGTGACCATACTTGTTGGGGCGACGTTTCCAAATCCGCACGGACCATCAAAGCCTAAAATATTTTTTGGAGCAACGTCTATCATCACCACAACAAAATAAATGGTTGGCCAAATGCTGGGATATGATTAATAGATAATTTACAAGAAAGGGTGTGACAATGTGGTAGCTGATGCTTTATCGCGCCAATTTGAGGATGAAAGCACCCTGCTATCAATCTCTTTGCCCATACCAAATTTTATTGAAGAGGCCCGCAGTGAATGGTTCTCACACCCTTGTCTCTCCAAACTTATTAATAACTTGAGAGAAGATCCTAATTCCTTAGCCGACTCTTCTAAGAAGGATGATATTCTTTGTTACAAGGATCGAGTAGTTATATCATGACATCCACCCTCAAAACCCGCATTTTGGAAGCGTTGGACTCATCTCCAACTGCAGGGCATTCGGGTTTTCAGAAGACTTATGCTCGCGCTTGTCGTTCTTTCTTTTGGACTAGCATGAAAAACAACATTCTTACTTTTGTAGCTAAATGTGATGTGTGTCAACGAAACAAAGGAGAAACAATCAAGTTACCGAGAACCTTACAGCCATTGCCACTCTCGGCCTTTGTTTGGACGAATGTTTCCATGGATTTCATCACTGGTCTCCCAAAGTCGGGCAACAAATCCGTCATCATGGTGGTTGTAGACAGATTTTTTAAATATGGTCATTTTTGCGCTCTACCCCACCCATTTACCCCCCATTTTGGTGGCTGAAGCTTTCATGGACCAGATCTTCAAACTGAATGGCATGCCAACTTCCATTGTGTCTGATTGCGACCCCACTTTCACCAGCAAATTTTGGCAATAACTTTTCAAGCTACAAGGCATGCAACTCCAACTAAGTACCACTTATCATCCCCAAACTGATGGTCAAATAGAAGGAGTCAACAATTGTTTGGAGACATATCTAAGGTGCTTCACTTCAGAAAAGCAGCATCGGGTACAGTGACTACCTTTAGCTAAATGGAGGTATAATACTAACTATCATGAAGCCACCAAAATAAATCCATACAAGGCAGTGTATAGCCAACTCCCACCTTCACCTATTTCTTATATTCGTGGATGTTATAAGGTGCAAGCAGTTGATCAACTCCTACACAACCGTGCCGCCATGATAGCTCATCTCAAAGATAATCTACATGAAGCTCAAAATCGAATGAAGCAACAAGCAGACCAACATCGTTCCGAGCGCACATTTCAAGAAGGGGATCAGGTATTCCTATGACCGCAACCATATAAGCACACATCTCTCAAAGAAAAGGGCTACCAAAAACTAGCACCAAAATTCTATGGACCTTATCAGATACTTCAGCGCATTGGAGTATTCGCCTACAAGCTGGCCTTGCCATCAGCTTCAAAAATCCATCCGGTCTTCCATTTATCACACCTCAAGAAAGTGGTGGGGCACAATTGCAGAACTCAAACCAGTCTACCTAAATTGGACGAGGAAGGCTCACTCTGGCTCCAACCAAAACAGGCCCTCGATACCCGTGAAAGACATCTCCGCGGCTGCACGATCAAGGAAGTCCTCGTCAAGTGAAAAGACACCTCTCTAGAAGATGCGACGTGGAAACCAACCACTATTCTTTAGCAGTTTCCGTATCTTTAGCCTTGAGGACAAGGCTGCTTTTGATGGGGGAGGGCATGTTAGGGTCCAACCCTAACCCCTTTATCTATCTAATAAGCCAATGGGCCGAGTCATAGTCATAGTTAGGTAGAGAGTAAATAAAGCCTGCATTAATAATTGTAAGTGGTTGACCCGCATTAGAGAAAAGGGACCACAATAAACAGGGCATAGTTAATAAATAAAGTGGCTAGCCCATGTTATGCAAGGAACCACTAGTAGTTAGGGTTTTGGATGTCATTTAGCTATAAATAGTCTTAGTTAGAAAAGGAAAGATCATCGAGTCTTATTGTAATCGAGCTCTGCTCTGCTGGAGGTTTCCCTCTCGAAGAGGTAAGTGAACATTGAATCTATTTCTGAATAATAAATACTTGCTGTTTTTTTCATTTTATTCTATGTTCCAGACTATATTTCTTCGCATTTTTGGTATTCTGGAATTTCTCATTGGTCAAGAGCATAACACATTTCCTATATGCTTCTTGCTTAACACTACTCTTTTCTAGCTTGTGTAGCATGGACCCCATTTTATATGTTTGACACGTTTTGGCTTGGGCATTGGGAGATGATTTTATGATTGTTCATGTGGCATCACATTTCATGGGGCAATTTCATAGTTGACATGGTAGTACACATATGCGACGACATTGGTCACATTATTTAAGGACCATTTAGGCAAATTTTGCACGCATGGGCATCCTCTTGACATTTCATGGTTAATATCCTTGAACGACCTCATATTTCATCACGCTGTTTGCGAACATGTGGCTTCATTATTTTTGGCTTGGAGAGGGTCATTTTATAATTTTTGGAGGTCAATTTCATGATTTTTAGGATATATTCTTATGTTTGAAACCTCTCCTTGAACTTATGAGCTATTTTGGAGGAGCTTTCAACATATTTGGCCCTTTTCCCTTAACATGTTTGCACCTCCCACTGTCAAACACTCAGGCTTAGGCACTCGAATGTGCTCAAGTTAGGACGATTCAGATTTGGTGGAATTACTTGGACGACATGAAGAGTGCCCTCGAGATGAGTTTGGTTGAACGACTTTGGTGAGACAAGCACACGAAGAGCATACCCAAGATGAGTTCGGTGGAACAATTGGAAGGACTTGGTGAGTCAACACAACAAGGGTACCTAGTCGAGGCACGCTTTATTGAAGACAAGACACACCCAACTGAAGACAAAGTGCGCCCAGCTAAGACGTGCCCATCTGATTTGTGAAGGCACACAATTGCGGATCAACGTGAAGAGGAGTATATTGCAGAGAAGTATGGAGGTTTCATACCAGGAATAGTTGGATTCTTCTCGGAGATGAGGAGAGATGGCCTTGTGATGTGGAAAGGGAAGTTGTATGACTTCCCCACACCACCATCTTTTTGAAGCTAACGATGGAGATTGACTTACTATCACTTTCTCAAGATGGTGAGACCTCTAGAAGCTTGAGATACCATTGAATGGCACCTCATGATGAGCATAGTCAGAGGAAAGATTGTGTGACATGGAAGAGGTGACAATGGTTGCATATGTTCGGTTGCATGTGTTCTTGTGGAGTTGATGCTATAGTTAGATTAGCTACCTGACTAGTCGATTGCACAAGGGGATCCAACACATGTCATTCTTACAGGTTGCGATATATGCATAGACATGGGATATATGTCAAAGACAACATTTGTTTGTATATATGTAGACAATTGATGTGAAGGTTGTTCATGATGAAGATAGTCTTAAGGATTAAAGAAATTTGTCGATGGGTGTGTTGTTGAGGACGACAACCATTTTGACGTGTGGAAGGATGCTAAGCCCTTAGGCTAGGCAATTGAGAACGCCTGAGTTAGGTCGAGTCAAGTTCGGTGGAACGACTTGGTTGGCATGAAGGGTGCACTTGAGATGTTCAATGGAAAGACTTTGGTGAGACAAGTGCACGAGGAATGCACTTGAGATGAGTTTGGTGGAATGATTAGAACAAATTTTGAGAGTCGTCATGAAGAGGGTGTCTAGTCGAGGCGCACCCAATCGAAGACAAGGTGCGCCTAATCGAAGACAAGGCATGCCGAGCTGAGACGCGTCCGCCCAAGTTGCAAAGGTACACGACCGAGGATGAGACGCAAAGGCACACAACCAAAGGTGAATTGAAGGAAAGTTTACGCGACAAATGATGCGACATAATTTGGAGTTTATGGTTGGCCCAAACGAAGGAAGGTCGGCTAAAATGTGCAGTCGACACGTCTCTTGCAAGAGACACGATTATTCAAGGAGGGTGACTCATATATATAAGATGATAGGAAAGGAGTTAGAACATCAATCAACTGAAGATCAGCAACTTGTCATAGCTAGAAAAGGAGACAATGAAAGAAGAAGAGAGTTGGGTCTCACGAAGGAGCTCGCTCTCTAAAGCAAGTTGCGAAAGGAATCTGTGCAAGCTTGTGTATTGCTGAGAGTGGTACACCGTGGGGTATTTGTGTATTTAGGTTGTGTGTAGGTTTAAATGCCACAACTTGGATATTTATTGGGTTTGGTTGTGTGTTACTAGTTGAAGGGTTGTAATTGGGTTATTGTATATTTGTATATGTGAGGGCTTGCGACAACACATTGTTTGGAGTTCTTCCCAATCGAATGAAGTCCATTATAAATTGAAGTTTTGTGTATGGAAGTTTTATAGTCACAAAGTAGTTGGGAAATTGTTTTGGGAGTTCCCCCTCTCGTTTATTGAAGTGTTATTTATGTACATGATTCATGTTGTTTATGAATGAATGTGATTATAGCTGAACTTAAGTTAATTGAAGTAAACTATAATTGAAGTGAAGCTTTAAATTGGCTGTTGTAGTGAGATTTAATTGAACAAGAATTTCACAAGTATAAGATATCAGTCTCAGCATAGGCTACATGGACTCAGGAATCTCATAGCTCAGAGGTGTGCCCTGGTGGCGCGACTCCTAGATTTTGAGGCTACTAATTAGGTTGCTTGAGGGAACTTATTTCTAGGAGGGAAACCTCACCATGTTTTGATGCTTATAACATGCCTTCTGGAGTGATATTGAGCCTCTTGATCCTAAAAGATTTCATCCTTTGGGGAACGACCCTTTATCTTTGATGGTTTTGTTTACATTTGGCATACCTTGCTTATTGTCTTAGTCTCCTTTACCTTGTGGATGACAAGTGACTTTCTTGTAAATTGTCTAGGCTAAGGAGTCGGTGTTGCATTTGCCTCTACTTGAGCTAACCCAAAAATATTATAAGTGGATATATATAGCTTGTTTGGACAATGAGATTACCATGTTTGATTCTTTCGCATGCAATAGTAGTCTCCCACTAGTGAATCATTCATGCCAATCGTGGGAATTAGTCTTTTCCATTTTTTCCTTTTTGACTCTCTCTCTATATTTTCTCGTTTTTTCAACTCCATTTTTGGTCACCACACTAGTGATTGATTCCCTCTAAGTCATTATCATGAGTAGGGCCCAACTTGAGATACTTCTTCTTAGATGGTTTTAGTCAACATGCTCCTTCCTCCTTGTTACTTTCTTTGAACGTTGGTTTTGGTTGTTGCATCTTGTAGACTGCAACTATGGGATTGCTTAATCATTTATCCAACACATCCTTCCTCTAATATTTTGCTCGTTGACTTTGCTAGTACCACCCTATTGTCGATTTGGAGGAAGAAAATGTTGATAGATGGATTGAGAGTTTAGATTAGGAATCAAATTGAAGAGAGGATGAAGATGGAGGGATGTTCGTGGACCAGGACGGAATTGTGAAGACACTAAGACATCACGATCCAATTTCGATGAAGTTGATGGAAGAGAGTAATGATAGGTGTTCCTATCCTCCTTTGATAAATTACATTGTAGAGAAGTATGGAGGGGTCATACCAGGTATGGATGGATTCTTCTCGGAGACGAAGAGAGATGGCCTTGTGATGTAGAAAGGGGTGTCGTAGGACTTCACCACACCACCATATTTTTGAAGCTCATGAAGGAGATGGGCTCACTAGAACTTGCTTGAGATGGTGAGACCCCTGGGAGAATGAGATTCCATTTAATGGCATCTCATGATGAGCAAAACCAAAGGAAATATTGTGACAATGGTTTCACATTTTTGGGTGCATGTGTTCTTGTGTAGTTGATGCTACTTTCAAATTAGTTACCTGACTAGTCGATTAAGCGAAGGGATCCAACACATGTCATTCTTACAGGTTGCGATACATGAATAGACATGGTATGTATGTTGGAGATGAGATTCTATTGTATTGGTAAAGACAATTGATGCAGAGGTTGTTCATGATGAGGACAATCTTTAGGCTTTGGTTAAGAAGTTTGTCAAAGGGGTGTGTTGTCGAGAACGACAACCATTTTGAGGTTGGGGGGGGGGGAATATCAAGCCCTTAGGCTAGACACCTGAGCACGCCTGATTTAGGGGGAGTCGAGTTTGGTGGAACGACCTGGTCCACATAAAGAGCGCACCCAACGGGCGTTTGATGGAAATAATTCAGTGAGACAAGCGCACGAAGAACACACTCGAGATGAGTTTGGTGGAATGATTGGAACAAATTGGAGAGTGAACACGAGGAGGGTGCCTATTCGAGGTGCACCTGACTGAAGACAACGCCCGACTCCCGTAGATTTGCCTAACCACAACAAGGTGTTCCCAGTGGAGTTGCGCTCGAATGACGACAAGGTGTGTGCAGAATTGAGATGCTCCCGCAAGGGTTGAAAAGGTACGCGACCAAGGATGAGGCGTGAAGGCACATGACCGAAGGTGAACAAAAGTAAAGTTTGTATGCGACAAATGATGTGACATAATTTGGGGTTTATAATTGGCTTGAACGAAGGAAGATTGGCTCGAACGCCCAACTGACACATCCCTTGGAAGAGACACGACTATACATGGAGGGTGACTTAGATATATAAGATGAGAGGACAGGAGTTAGAACATCAATCAACCAAAGATCAAAAACCTCTCATCGCAAGACAAGAAGGAGACAACGAAAGAAGAAGAGAGTTAGGTCTCACGAAGGAGCTTGCTCTCTAAAGCAAGCTACGGAAGGAAGTTGTGCGAGCTGGTGGAATGGAGTATTGTTGAGGCTTATACCATACCTTCAAGAGGGATATTGAGCCACTTGATCCTAAAAGATTTCATCCTATGGGGGACGGCCCTCTATCTTCGATGGTTTTGTTTACATTTGGCATAGCTTGCTTATTGTGTTAGTATCCTTTACCTTGTGGATGACAAGTGACTTTCTTATAATTTTTCTAGGCTGAGGAGTTGGTGTTGCCTTTGCCTCTACTTGAGCCAAACCAAAAATATTATCAGTGGAGGTATATAGCTTGCTTGGACAATTAGATTACCATGTTTGAATTTTTATCATACAATAGTAGTCTCCCACTTCTGAATCATTCATGGCAATGGTGGGAATTAGTGTTTTCCATTTTTTCTTTTTGCCTCTCTATATTTTCTCGCTTTGTCAACTCTATTTTTGGTCACCTCACTAATGATTGATTCCCTCCAAATCATTGTCATGAATGGGCCCAACTTGAGATACTTATTCCTAGATGGTTACCATGCTCCTTCCTCCTTGTTACCTCCTTAGAACGTTGGTTTTAGTTGTTGCATTTTGTAGATTGTAGCTATGGGATTGCTTAATCATTTATCCAACACATCCTTCCTCTAATATTTTGTTTCTTGACTTAGCTAGTACCAACCTAGTGTGGTAACCAATTTTCTCTCTTTCTCTGTCTACCTTTTTCTATTGTTTTCATCCTTCTTTTCTCATTCTCCCAACATCTACATACTCATGTTAGATATTTTCGTCTTCACTAGTATGTCACTAGTTCATCACAACTCACACCTTTCTTGTTTTGTGATAGCATTGTCTCATGTAGCCTTTGTTTTTGCCTCTCCAAACTCACTTTTTCTCATGCAAGACCTATCATGGTGATCGTATTTCCAAATCTTGCCTTCTTTGGTGCTTCGTATCTCTTGCACGTTTGGTAGCTACAGGTGGGCATAGCTATCTCGTAGTTTCATAGCTATTTCATGAACTTTGCCACTTTAGATGACGTTTGTTTCCATCTATTTTGCATTTGATGAAGTTGCTTGGATGATTAATTTTGGGTTGTGTTATATGATTTTCACAATTAGGTGTCCTAGTATGCCTAGGAGTTAGAGGGGGGGCGGATCCCCCCCCTTTGTTGTGCTGATTGCGTAGCCGGGGGGTCATAGGGGGGTGGTTAGCCCTCCTCTACGGGGATCAGGGCAGCACCCCGGGGAATTTTTTTTGGACCCTATATTAGGTGGGCGGACCTACCTATGGTTTTGTGCATGGTTTTCGCACATGGTTTTAGGCGCGATGGTTTTCGGTCTATGGTATTGGATGCTTCGATATGTATATATATGTAATGTAACATTCAAAGGAACATAATGAAAAATCAATCTAGTAGTCTCGGCTTTGGGATCCAGGGGAAAATCTCTGTGTATATGTGTTTTATGTGTTATGCTCTCGCATTGTTTATTTTCTGTTCTTAAAATTCGTATGCAGGTAATTTTTGTATAGGGTTAAAAGTTAAAACCTACATTTGGTATCAGAGATGTTTTGGCTTCAAGGGTGTTGGCATTGTGATACAGGTGTTGTCCTTGATGGCAACTCACTCAGAGGTATGATACAGGTGATGGCAACTTAATCAGATGGCAGATCTAGTGCAGTAGGTCAAAAGAAAGGTATACGTTGGTTAGACTTGATGAACATGCGTATACACGCGGGTAATCAGAGCAAAAGGCGCATATACGTACACACGCATGTTCACAGAAGGAAAGGCGTGTACATGTCAAAAACCATGGTTTTGGTCCGTGGTATTGGTCCATGCTATTTGGTCCGAAGTAACGACCCCGGGTATTGAGTCCAAGGTATTGGTTCGACATGGTTTTGGACCATGGTATTGAGAGAAGCCTAAACATATATAAGGAGAAGATCATTAGGCCAAGAGAGAGTGGAAGAGTGTGCAGATAAATGTCTGATGAAGGGTGAGATCCAGATGCTAGTTATGGGTTGGTGATGCCTTGCTTGATCTGAACGAAGGTTGCACTCATGTGGAGGATGATGAACGATGGAACGGGATCTCAAGGCTTGGAATGAGTATCTTTATATGGTTTGATTATGGATAGACTAGAACTATTGACGCATGTTTATTGTATGAATGTTATGATCTGGGTATGTTATGATGTCTGAATAGCTGCAAAGTTATGAGTTAGAATTTGCAGATCTCTACGCAGGTTGTCTTTGATAAAAGCGCGTATACACGCAGGTTGGGTTCGTCCAAGTAGCGTATACAGTATGAAGTATGATATTTGAAGTTGCTATTAGATCTGGTTGTTGTTGCAGAGTTATGTAGTCTGTTCTGTGTTCTGGTGACTTTGTTGTTGACAGGGTTTCAGAATTGGGTGATTCAGAGATTGATGATGCAGGTTGTATTGCTATGGTGATTGTTTTAATGGATCTAGTATGAAAATTTATGAAACGTGGTCCCTAGATGATCGTAGGCCGGCACCTATGTACTGGTAAACATATTGGCCATTACAAGAGCCAGGGGGTTGTAGCTCCCTTCCAGGAGCAGCTGGAAAACGAGTGAAGGTTGGAGCCTTCAGTAGGCCAAAGCCTACGTACTAGTAAATGGAACGGCTAGTACAAGAGCTAAGAAGGTTGTAGCCTTCTGCAGGTAGAAGCCTGCGTACTGGTAAAGGAATGCACTAGTACATCGTAAAAGAAGTTTCTTATTAAAGGAAGATAAAAACAAATTGCAGCAGGTGGTTTTCACCCACATTGGGTTTCCACCTTATATCATGGTGTTCATGTGTGCTCTTTATGTGTGATGATCTGTTCTATTTACTGTTCATATGGTTAATAATGTTCTAATGCATTCACTAAAGATGAACTAACTAAATCATAAAGGTTACTGGATGTACGCTAGTTGCTTTTAACACAGTGACGTATATACGCGGATATCCTTAACTGAAGTAGCGTATATGAATCTGAGTATGAAAATGAAAAAGTATCTGATTTGATAATACTGATTCACACCCCCCTCTCAGTATTATTTCCAACAAAGGGGATGTCTTTGTTGTTGAGGGGTTTCACTCGGGCCTGTGGTAGACCTTGTTCAGTGGGAGATCTGTGGGATCGATTCTGGTGGTGAAAGAAGATGGCGAGCAGTGGAAAGATAGAGTTCGAGAAATTTAATGGTTAGAGTTTTGAGTCATGGAAACTCAAGATGGAGGATCTGTTGGTGGATAAAGATCAGTGGATCGCGGTAGATCTGGGTACTAAACCAATGGGAGTGTCCGATGAAGAAAAAATGGGAAGAGTTGGGGATAAGGCAAAGAGCACAATACGATTGTGTGTCTCAGATTCAATATTGCTGAATGTATCAGGGGAAGTTACGGCGAAGGCTTTGTGGGACAGGTTAGGAACTTTGTACCAATCTAAGCCTTTGGTGAATAAACTATTCCTATGGAAAAAACTGTAGAACCTGAGGATGAAAGATGGAGACTCGGTGACAGAGCATCTGAACGCATTTAATACTGTGGTAAGTCAGCTATTATCAGTTGATATTAAATTTTCAGATGAAGATAAGTGCATTAATTTATTGTGTTCTCTACCAGATTCGTGGGATAGTCTGGTTCTTGTAATAGGTAGCAATGCAATTGCCTTGCAATTTGATGAGATAGTCTCATCCTTGCTGACGGAGGAGATGAGACGGAAAAATATGGAGAGGCAGAATGGTGATGCCTTGTTTGTACAAGAAAGGTCCCAGAATAGAAAAAATTAAGTCATCGAGTGGGAGATCTAAATCTCCACGAAAACCTGTAAAGGTGTGCTGGAAATGCGGAAAGGAAGGACACTACAAAAGGGATTGTAAATCTAAAGCTTCTGACAAAGGAAAGGGATCTAATGATGCTCCTTCTGCAGAGGCAAAAACCGCCTCAGATGAAGGATGGGGATATGTACTTGGCTTCTTCAACTACACATGTAGATCATGAGGCATGGTTGATTGACTTAGATGCATCCTTTCACTTCACTCTCCATAAAGAGTGGTTCTGCGAGTATGAGAAATATGATGGTGGTGATGTCTTCTTGGGGGATGACAGGAAGGCTAGAATTGTTGGTTGCAGAGAAAGTTAAATTGAAGTTGCAAGATTGAAGGATTAGAACACTTCCGGGTGTTCTGCATATTTCTGCATTAGCCAAAAATCTGATTTCTGTAAGCAAGCTGGATGATGCAGGTGTAAAAACAGTGTTCGAGAAAGATACCTGCAAGATGGTTTGGGGAGCATTGGTATTGATGTAGGGAGTTCAGATTGGAACTCTGTACACTCTGCAAGGTAGTACTATTGTTGATGGGTGCAACAGTTTTGTGGTTCCTGAAAGTGGAGCAGAAAATGTAGTGGTCTCTAGAGAAAAGACCATGCTATGGCATCAAAGACTTGGACATATTGGAGAGAAGGGCCTTTGAATACTTCATCATAAAGGTATGAAAAATAGCTCTTTGGATTTTGATTTTTGTGAAAATTGTGTATATGGGAAGCAGAATCGGTGAGTTTCCCCTTTGGTGGTAAGAAGGCGAAACAAATATTAGAGCTTGTGCACAATGATGTGTTTGGACTAGTGAAGGTCCCATCACTGGGTAAGTTTGTGTACTATGTATCATTTATAGATGACTTCTCAAAGAATACATGGATATCTTTCCTTAAGAAGAAATTTGAAGTCTTTGACAGGTTTAAAGAATTTAAGGCTCTGGTGGAAAACCAGACAGAGAAGAAAATAAAGGTTCTGAGGATAGATAATGGCGGGGAGTTTTGCAAGAAGGAATTTGAAGAATTCTGTAAGAAGTGAGGTATATCACGGCAAAAGACTACTCCATACACACCTGAGCAAATTGGAGTTGCAGAAAGAATGAACAAGACGTTGATGGAAAGGGTAATAAGAATGCTCAGTGGTGTCGGGTTAGGACAAGAATTCTGGGCAGAGGCGGTGGAGACTGCATGTTACCTGGTCAATAGATTACCTTCATCAGCGTTGGAGGATAAGACTCCACAAGAGGTATGGATTGGTAAGAAACTCTTTCTTTCACATCTAAGGGTATTTGGATGTGATGCATATGTACATGTTCCAAAGGAGAAAAGAAAAATGTTGGATAGTAAATCTGAAAAGTGCATCTTTATTGTGTATAATGATGGCTTAAAGGGTTATAAACTTTGGAACCCAGTAACAAAGAAAGTTGTGTACAGCCGAGATGTGGTGTTCAGAGAGGTGAAAGATGTTATTGAACATGAAGTCCAACCAACGGAACCTGAAAAGATATAGTTTGAGCTAAAGGAGGAAGAATTAGACTCTACAATAGAAGAGGAATCAGAAGATGAAGAGCCACAAACTCTGGTTGTGAGAAGATCAGTTCGAGAAAGAAGGCAGGCATAAAGGTATAGTCCATTTGCTTTATGTTCAAATTTTGCTTTATCTATTACTGATGATGATCCCAAAACTGTGAAGGAAGTAGTAGATTTAGAGGATGGAAAACTCTGGAAAGAGGCCATGGTTGATGAAATGACATCTTTGTATGGTTTGATTATGGATAGACTAGATCTATTGACGCATGTTTATTGTATGAATGTTATCATCTGGGTATGTTCTGATGTCTGAATAGCTGCAAAGTTATGAGTTAGAATTTGCAGATCTGTACGCGGGTTGTCTTTGATAAAAGCCCGTATACACGCAGGTTGGGTTCGTCCAAGTAGCGTATATAGTATGAAGTATGATATTTGAAGTTGCTATTGGATTTGGTTGTTGTTGCAGAGTTATGTAGTCTATTCTGTGTTCTGGTGACTTTGTTGTTGACTGGGTTTCAGAATTGGGTGATTCAGAGATTGATGATGCAGGTTGTATTGCTATGGTGATTGTTTTAATGGATCCAGTATGAAAATTTATGAAACGTGGTCCCTGGATGATCGTAGGCCGGCAACTACGTACTGGTAAACATATTGGCCAGTACAAGAGCCAGGGGGTTGTAGCTCCCTTCCAGGAGCAGCTGGAAAACTAGTGAAGGTTGGAGCCTTCAGTAGGCCAGCGCCTACGTACTAGTAAATGGAACGGCTAGTACAAGAGCTAAGAAGGTTGTATCCTTCTGCAGGTAGAAGCCTGCGAACTGGTAAAGGACTGCACCAGTACATTGTAAAAGAAGTTTCTTATTAAAGGAAGATAGAAACAAATTGCAGCAGGTGGTTTTCACCCACATTGGGTTTCCACCTTATATCATGGTGTTCATGTTTGCTCTTTATGTGTGATGATCTGTTCTATTTACTGTTCATATGGTTAATAATGTTCTGATGCATTCACTGAAGATGAACTAACTAAATCATAAAGGTTACTGGATGTACGCTAGTTGCTTTTAACACAGTGGCGTATATACGCGGATATCCTTAACTGAAGTAGCGTATATGAATCTGAGTATGAAAATGAAAAAGTATCTGATTTGATAATACTGATTCACACCCCCCTCTCAGTATTATTTCCAACAAAGGGGATGTCTTTGTTGTTGAGGGGTTTCACTCGGGCCTGTGGTAGACCTTGTTCAGTGGGAGATCTGTGGGATCGATTCTGGTGGTGAAAGAAGATGGCGAGCAGTGGAAAGATAGAGTTCGAGAAATTTAATGGTTAGAGTTTTGAGTCATGGAAACTCAAGATGGAGGATCTGTTGGTGGATAAAGATCAGTGGATCGCGGTAGATCTGGGTACTAAACCAATGGGAGTGTCCGATGAAGAATGGAAGAAGTTGGATCAGAAGGCAAAGAGCACAATACGATTGTGTGTCTCAGATTCAGTATTGTTGAATGTATCAGGGGAAGTTACGGTGAAGGCTTTGTGGGACAGGTTAGGAACTTTGTACCAATCTAAGCCTTTGGTGAATAAACTGTTCCTATGGAAAAAACTGTATAACCTGAGAATGAAAGATGGAGACTCGGTGACAGAGCATCTGAACGCATTTAATACTGTGGTAAGTCAGCTATTATCAGTTGATATTAAAATTTCAGATGAAGATAAGTGCATTAATTTGTTGTGTTCTCTACCAGATTCGTGGGATAGTCTGGTTATTGTAATAGGTAGCAATGCAATTGCCTTGCAGTTTGATGAGATAGTCTCATCCTTGCTGACGGAGGAGATGAGACGGAAAAATATGGAGAGGCAGAATGGTGATGCTTTGTCTGTACAAGAAAGGTCCCAGAATAGAAAAAAATAAGTCATCGAGTGGGAGATCTAAATCTCCACGAAAACCTGTAAAGGTGTGCTGGAAATGTAGAAAGGAAGGACACTACAAAAGGGATTGTAAATCTAAAGCTTCTGACAAAAGAAAGGGATCTAATGATGCTCCTTCTGCAGAGGCAAAAACCACCACAGATGAAGGATGGGGATATGTACTTGGCTTCTTCAAGTACACATGTAGATCATGAGGCATGGTTGATTGACTTAGATGCATCCTTTCACTTCACTCCCCATAAAGAGTGGTTTTGCGAGTATGAGAAATATGATGGTGGTGATGTCTTCTTGGGGGATGACAGGAATGCTAGAATTGTTGGTTGCGGAGAAAGTTAAATTGAAGTTGCAAGATTAAAGGATTAGAACACTTCCGGGTGTTTTGCATATTTCTGCATTAGCCAAAAATCTGATTTCTGTAAGCAAGCTGGATGATGCAGGTGTAAAAACAGTGTTCGAGAAAGATCCCTGCAAGATGGTTCGGGGAGCACTGGTATTGATGCAGGGAGTTTGGATTGGAACTCTGTACACTCTGCAAGGTAGTACTATTGTTGATGGGTGCAACAGTTTTGTGGTTCCTGAAAGTGGAGCAGAAAATCTAGTGGTCTCTAGAGAAAATAACATGCTATGGCATCAAAGGCTTGGACATATTGGAGAGAAGGGCCTTTGAATACTTCATCGTAAAGGTATGGTAGAAGGTATGAAAAATAGCTCTTTGGATTTTGATTTCTGTGAAAATTGTGTATATGGGAAGCAGAATCGGTGAGTTTCCCCTTTGGTGGTAAGAGGGCGAAACAAATATTAGAGCTTGTGCACAATGATGTGTTTGGACTAGTGAAGGTCCCATCACTGGGTAAGTCTGTGTACTATGTATCATTTATAGATGACTTCCCAAAGAATACATGGATATCTTTCCTTAAGAAGAAATCTGAAGTCTTTGACATGTTTAAAGAATTTAAGGCTCTGGTGGAAAACCAGACAGAGAAGAAAATAAAGGTTCTGAGGATAGATAATGGCGGGGAGTTTTGCAAGAAGGAATTTGAAGAATTATGTAAGAAGTGAGGTATATCACGGCAAAAGACTACTCCATACACACCTGAGAAAATTGGAGTTGCAGAAAGAATGAACAAGACGTTGATGGAAAGGGTAAGAAGCATGCTCAGTGGTGTCGGGTTAGGACAAGAATTCTGGGCAGAGGCGGTGGAGATTGCATTTTACCTGGTCAATAGATTACCTTCATCAACGTTGGAGGATAAGACTCCACAAGAGGTATGGATTGGTAAGAAACTCTCTCTTTCACATCTAAGGGTATTTGGATGTGATGCATATGTACATGTTCCAAAGGAGAAAAGAAAAATGTTGGATAGTAAATCTGAAAAGTGCATCTTTATTGTGTATAATGATGGTTTAAAGGGTTATAAACTTTGGAACCCAGTAACAAGGAAAGTTGTGTACAGCCGAGATGTGGTGTTCAGAGAGGTGAAAGATGTTATTAAACATGAAGTCCAACCAACGGAACCTGAAAAGATATAGTTTGAGCTAAAGGAGGAAGAATTAGACTCTACAATAGAAGAGGAATCAGAAGATGAAGAGCCACAAACTCCGGTTGTGAGAAGATCAGTTCGAGAAAGAAGGCAGGCATAAATGTATAGTCCATTTGTTTTCTGTTCAAATTTTGCTTTATCTATTACTGATGATGATCCCAAAAATGTGAAGGAAGTAGTAGATTCAGAGGATGGAAAACTCTGGAAAGAGGCCATGGTTGATGAAATGCCATCTTTGCACAAAAATAAGGCTTGAGATCTAGTGGAGTTGCCGGCTGGAAGGAAACCCATTGGCAGCGAATGGGGGTTCAAGAAGAAGACAAATGCAAAAGGAAAGGTGGAGAAATACAAAGCTCGGTTGGTAGCAAAAGGTTACTCCCAGGTGCCGGGAATTGATTTTAGTGATATTTTTTCTCCTTTTGCCAAGGTAGCTTCTATTAGATTACTTTTATCTGTTGTTGTTGCTTTTGATTTTGAGGTAGAATAGATGGATGTGAAGACAACATTTCTTCATGGGGATCTGGAAGAGGAGATCT
>APFE030598394.1:35337-60736 GCA_000404065.3 Pinus taeda
TTGCATCATCAAGATCATAATGTTTGAAATTGAGTTTCAGAAGATGCTTAGTTAGTTTTTCATACCAGGCTCGCGGTGCTTGTTTGAGGCCATACAAGGATTTCATAAGTTTGGATACGTTATGTTCATGTCCTTTTACAGCAAATCCTTCAGGCTGGGACATAAAAGCATTCACTTTTAGATCTCCATTCAAGAAAGAAGTTTTTACATCCATTTGATGGACTTTCCAATCGTTCTGAGATGCTAGGGCAAAGAGTGTCCAGATGGTAGCCCATTTTGTCGTCGAGGAAAAAGTATCCTCATAATAGACCCCTTCCTTTTATGCAAAACATTTTGCCACAAGCTTGGATTTGTGCTTGTCAAGTGAGCCATCACCTTTATACTTGTTCTTGTAGACCCACTTGCAGCCAATTGGTTTGGTTCCCAATGGAGGATCATCCAGCTTCCAAGTGTCATTCTTTATCAAGGCATCATACTCGTTTTGAATTGCTTCTTTCCATTCATCATGAGAAGCATCTTATTTGAAGGAAATTGGTTCAAAATCTTCTTTCCATATCAACAATTGAATCAGAGTCATCTACATCACCTCCATTTTTCCGGGTTGAATTTCTAGTTCCTGTCTTTCCAACCTCATCAGGATGAACAATTTCAAGTGTCTTTGTTAGCCACTTTGGGGGACCTTTCTGAGATGGTCCAGGATTCTCCGTTGATTGAGTTAGGACTGAATCAAGACTAAGTCTCCCAATTATGTTAATCACATCACTCAAAGTATCATACATTGTTGGAGTTTCATGCGAGGGAGAGAGTGCTTCAGAAGAAGATTCCACAGGTTGATCTAGTATAGGAATCCCCCCTTCAAGATGTGGAATCTGATTATCAAATTCTTGAAATGATTTTGCATTTTTGAATCTATCCAAGCGATCAAGTTGTCGCTCAACAACATTGTCAGTTTTGTATGATTCAAGAAAGATTACATCTCTAGATACAACAAACTTTTTATTGATTTCATCATAGAGATAGTATGCTTTGGAGGTGTTTGAATACCCTAGGAAGATACACTTATGACTTCTTGCACCAAGTTTGTTTCTATGTACCTTTGGTATCAAGGCATAACATGTGGAACCAAAGACCATGAGATGCTTTACCGAAGGAATGTGCCCATACCACATTTCATAAGGAGTCTTGTTTCTAATACCATTAGATGGACATCCATTCTTTACATATACAGCACATAGAACTACATCAGCCCAAAACATCAATTTTACATTTTTGAAAAACATCATGGAGCGCACCATATTGAAGATTGTCCTATTCATTCTTTCAGTGACTCCATTATGTTGGGGAGTATAAGGCACATTTGTTTGATGTTTGATCCCATGTTGGCGAAGATAGTTTTCAAATTAATTTGAAGTGTATTCTTTTCCATTATCAGTGCAAATAGAGCCAATATGAGATTGTGCATCATTTTCAATCCATGTATGAAAGTTCTTGAATGTTTGAAAAACATTAGATTTGTTCTTTAATAAATAAACCCAACACATTCTGGTGTAGTAATCAATAAATGCCATCATATATTTATTTCCATTTTCAAAAGGAACATGCATTGGACCACATAAATCTGAATGAATGAGTTCAAGTTTTCTATGTGCTCTGAAATGTGAATCATGAAAATATTGGTTGCTATGCTTTCCTAGAATGCAAGAATCACATTGCTTAAGTTTCCTAGGAATTGTAGGCAAACCAATAACACCATTTTTCTTCAACAAGTGGAGGTTGTCATAGTTCAAGTGTCTAAATCTAGCATGACATAATAAACTTGATGGAAATGTACCTTCTTCATAGTGAAATTTGTATGAGAAATTTTGTGCACGAGCAGAGGTACCCTACAGCTTGGGAAGCCTTTCTTCTTCTATTCCCGTCATGAAAAGTGAGTGTTCTGATGCTTTTCTCACCTCAAGCTTGCCATCAAACATATTAATGGAGTGTCCTTGTTGGCGGATGTGGACCAAGGACAACAAGTTTCTCCTCAGCTGTGGGAGATATAAAACATGATGCAGAAGAAAGTCTGGAAGACTAGGCAATTTAAGCTTGATTGTACCAAGCCCTGATGGCTTGAGTTTTCATTTGTCTACAAAGTATACTACTCCATCAACATTTTCAGTAAATTCTTCAAAAAAATCTCTTCTAAAATTCATGTGGCAAGTTGCTCCTGAATCAAGCAACCAATCATCTTTCCAAGAAGAAAGTGAAGCATTAAATAATTCTTCATTACAGTATACCACAACATAGTGAGCGGATTCAGGTGCTTTACCTTTCTCTTTGTCATTAGTTTTACCTTTGGGTTGGTTTCTTTCATTCTCAATTATGTCCCAAGGCAACTTGCATTTGGATGCATCATGTGATTCATCTCTTTGTAGCGTATGCAGTGCAAATCTGACTTTTCTCCTTGAGAGTGTCTGCCCCCCCTGCCTTTGAAATTTATTCCTCTTCCTCTGGAAGAATCTTGAGCAAGGTTCTTCTCTTCATGTGCAAGGCACATAGCCTCTTCAAAAGACTGAGGAGTTGTCTTCTTCCCAAAAGCTTTCTCTCTTTCAACATTTTTTTTCACAAGGGAGTCAAAGGTAATATCTTTGAGGTTTCCATTTGCTTGCAATGACTCAAGATAATTTGAGTAGGTGGGATAAAGTGCCTTGAGAAAAGCTATCAGAGGAATGTCCAGTTCAACATTAGTGACTTTGATATCATGCATAATAGATTTTACTTTTGATGCAAGAGCAAGAGGATCATCATTTTGTAATTCAAGTGTGAAAAATTTAATCATGAGTTGAACAACTTCAAGTTCAGAGTGTGAGTCATAGAGTTCCTTTAGTTTTTGTAAGGCTTCAAAATAATTTGAAAATGGTAAAATATGGTGACTCACCTCTTCATTTACTAATGCTGCAATCAATGCATAAGCCTTATTGTTCTTATTTTCCCAAATGGAAAATTCCTTGTTTGAGGTAGGTTGTTCTGGCTCTTTATCTCCATTTCCAACACACACTCATTTCCACAACTCATTAAAAATGAGAGTGTGTTTGATTTTCCAAGACTAGTCAAGATAATTTTCCTTCCCATTGAGGACCACTCCCAAAATAAGTTGTAATAAATTGCACTTCTGCTTGTAAAAAAAAAAAAACTACAATTTTAATGTATATAACAGAGGTATGAACATGCTCAAAAAACCCAACAAGTGAGTACAGATGTAAGGCTTCCACTTCAGAATGTCCGATTTAGAGATGATCCACACAAAAATTGAACCTCAATGTCTAACTATCAACAAAGCACACATTCCAGACCTGTATCTCATGGAGAAGTTGCCTCACATAACTATTTGAATGCCTGCAGCAGTTGCCAGAGAGTGGAGAACCTGCAGAATTGTTATCAAATTCTTGATAGAGGAACACTTGTGGAGTGGTTGCAAGAGGTCAGTTCTGAAAAATAGGCAGAACATAGGCAGAAGGGAGTTACAAAGGAGAGAGGGAAGCAAAAAATGGTGATGTCTCTGATACCATGTCAGACCAGGAGGTAACTCCTCAAATGTAATTGTATTATTCATTCAGTTTGTTTATTATTATATACAAGAGGGAGTGACTTTTCAGTTCATCTCCCGATGACTCTCCATTTCCTCTATTATTATTTACACTAATTACAGTGGTTCACCCAATCCCTATGCTATGGGGTAAAATGCACGGTGTATGTAGGATGAAAACTACCCTCAAAGGCCTTCCCAGGACCTTTGACAGATTGTAAGATTATCTGCAGAAGCTACCAAGTTATGCACATGTTCATCTATCAAACATAAATTGACAAGGTATGAAAAGAGGATCACCTTTAGTTCCTTATATATTTGTTTGGATATCTCTATGCATCAAACAGAACTCCTTCAAGGCCAGCTCCAAGATAATTCCTGCACAAAGGACAAGGTAAACCAATCATAGCGTACACTCTTGAAAACTAATGTAAGAATGCACAATAAACATATATTAGTGTATAACTTAACTACTCATCTTGAAAAGAATCAGAATGAATAAATCAATGAACAATGTTACTGACACTATGGAGTAAGGAACACAACTGCAGTTCTGTATTTATAATGGAAGAGTGATTACAACCATCCGTTGTATCAGCCTTCCCTTGCCCCTTATTGCTCTCTCTCTCTCCCTCTTTCAGCTCACTTCTTCAAGTGTATGACAATTTAACAACAACTTAATGGCTATCCTTCCATATGCTCTGACCCCTTTCACAATGGCCCTCTCGCTGCTTATGTAGCAATCGAATTAGGGCTGCCAAGCTCCTCCTAGAGTTCATTAGGGAAAAAGCCATGAACCTGCCCTATTTTCAAGATTTTTCCCATTTGCCTTCATTCTCAGATTGGAATTTCTCCAAATAATTCGATTTTTGGAGTTTCCTTGCTTTTCTTGAGCAAATTTAGGGATAAATATCTAGATATTTGTGAGTAGATTCGTTGGCTTGACCCACTGAACTTCCCTTAGCTTCACTAACGCTCCCCTTGGTCTAACAACTTGAGTTAGCAGGGTGACTAACACTCCTCTATGCTTGGTAACAAGCTTTATAAAGCAGGTTAGCAGTGTGCAGAGAGCGTTAGTGTGGAATCAAGGCTTGCAATTGTGGTCTTTGCTTCAGTCATCCTGTCTTTCACCTCTGAGTTGATGAGGAGGTCATTTTGTCTTATAAAAAATGCCCCCTAAAGTATCAGATCAGAGGCAGAGATGATGGCTGAAATACTTTACTAAAATTGTAATTTTCTGTCAAAATTTTGTAGAGAGAGAGAAGTTTTGGGCGATAAGGAAAACCTGATACAAGACATATACATATATATAAACTGCTAAAATCATGTCCTGAGTCGGGCATTCCCATGCTCAGTAGCTATGTCAAAGTAATTTTCTCTTCTAAGATATAATAATGCTGGTTGTTGATAAGCACAGAGCGGATCTAGTGTCATAATAGATCATCCTGAAATAGTTGTCTCCAAAGAACAAATATCTGCAGCTTGGGAGAGGAAACAAGATGGAATGATGCAAGCCTCTACCCAAGGTTTTGATTTCTGCTTCACTGAACAACGTAAATCGGTACATGTGATAAGATGTGTTGACATCGAACATGCACAAAATAATCTGATTACCAGTCAATAATGGAGACCGTTAACAGATGTGAGGAAGGCCACCGATAGTGGTGATGGTCTCCAAGATGCACAGTGCAAACTAGCGAGTGTGAAAAATTTCTTTGTCTTCGAAAACTCGTAGAATCACTTAACCAGGAGCCAATAATGAAAACCTATGATCAAACAAAAGGTAACCTATCACTAATGTCTGCAAGTACCAAGGCACTGAATGTGTTTCTGGGTTATCTTCCTAGATAGAGTGTTGAAGTCGATAGGAAGAAACCTATCAAAAGGTAGGCAATGACGTGTCCTACATCAGTCGACATGAAACCAGACAAGAATGATTTTTTTTGAGGAATATTTTGAGCATTTGGGTCTAAACAACGGAGGGCATGACGAAAGGATATGTATGATCATTTGGTAGAGGAAACAAATGGGAACCCTTGAACAATAGAAGGCACGACAACAGTTTTAACTAGACAACACGAGACTCATGAACACTACGGAGTGTTAGGATACAGAGATGCAATTACATCAGGGTATATAGGCTAAAACTCATAGGTTGGTAGGTTTCATATTGAGAGGCCATCAAAATGAAGGTTTATCTAAGGGAGTGCCATGTTCAAGGGAACGATTGTTGCGAAACCATGCTTTCAAATACGGAATACAGTTGTATTCTCCACTTTCCCCGTCTGATTTTTTAATGAGTCCAGATGGGTAAACTTGTCGATATTTTCATGTTTAAAGAGTCTGAAAAGGATTGAAAAAAGAACGACTCTTTTCCCTATCTGATTAGTTTAATGAGTCTAAATAGGCAAACTTGTTGATTTTTTCATGTTTTAAGAGTCTGAAAAGTATCGTAAAAAGAATGACTCTATATCTTGTTTGTGTAATTTAAAGAGTCCAGACTAGACAACTCGGTGGTCTTTTCATATTTAGAGAGTCTGAAAAGATCATAAAGAGAGACTCCATGGTGGTCCCTTTGTCATAGTTGTTAGTTGGGTGCGACAAAAGGTTAATAGTATACCTGGATCGGTTACTTTTCTATCTTTTAATCTATTGAACCCGCATAAAGAGAAACCTTTTTCCAATAGATGTCGACCTCATTTTGTTACGAGTACGAGGTGATGGACTAAACTTGTGTTTCGTTGTGAATTTTTAATGATTCACACGACGACAAACTCAACCTTCATCAAAAATTTTAATGAGTTAGACAAAGAAAACTCAGGGTATCTTTTTCAGTTTAATGAGCGAGAAAAAGAGGGAAAAGAACAGCTCATCCCTTCTTCATAGTTTTACGAGCTCGAAGGAGGGGAAAACTCGGGGATTTTTCAATTTAAGAGCCAGAAAAATGTCCCAGAAAATAAAGTGCTCTTGCTGCTACCGTCTATTTTTAACGAGCCCGGTAACAACAACTTGGGATTTTTCAGTTTTAACGAGCAAGAAAAAGTACCTAAAAGAATGCTTGGGTCATCTTTTGCAAGTTTAAAGAGCAGCGAGACATAGCTCGAGATTTTTTCAGTTTAAAGAGCGAGAAAAAAGTGCCTAAAAAGAATGATCCTTTGGTCTTTTTCAGTTTATGAGCTGGAAAAAGATCAAAAAAGAGTTGCTCAGAGCATCATTGCATGTATTTAACGAGCGTAATGATGAAAACTCAGAGATGTTTATATTTTTTAAAGAGCAATAAAATATCACAAAAAGTTCTCTAACCATAGTCGTATAGATTTAACAAGCGCAATGATGAAAAGTCTTTTAAAGAGCAATAAAATATCCCTAAAAGTGCTCTAATTCAAAATTGCATGCAACTTTTACTGCTTTTCATTCCTAAAAGTACTTTCATCAAAAGCGGTAAAAAGAATAAAAAAGTAGCAATTCCTATTATCTTGGTTCATGCATGATAAAAAATCATGGAGAATGGACTACTTCCTCTTTAATGATTTTCAAAAAATCATGTCTCTCAAATTTATATAAGGAGATGCTTTGAGCTTTCACATGCATCATTTTCATTATTTTGAAGTTTGTGAGAGCTTGCTGGAGTTAAAGAGTATCAGATATTCCGCAGACCATTGCAGGAGATCCGGGCAACCATTCGACGTGCCATCAATCCCAGGTGAGAGATAAAACCTTGCTCTATGCCTTACTAAACCTTTCTTAACAATTTTATGGGTGGAATTTTGCAGTTTTGAGGTGATCTAAAGCCTTATTTGCGCACTAACGCCCCCCAAATGGCCAATAGGGAGCGTTAAACACTCTGTACGAACCACTGGAGGGCATTAATCCTCCCTGTGTAGCACTGGGGGTAGCGTTAGGGCTATAGGGCATAGTTAAAACCTTCATGCATGGATTCCTTAAGTGATTTTGACCCATTTTAACTGTTTTAGGGTTATTTTGTGCAAGTTTAACGCTGAAATGACTCGCCTATGGAGAGAACAGGCCCATGACAATGGGGAATTGCTAATGTGAAATAATCCAGCATGCATACTTGGATTGCACCCCTGCGGTTTATTGAAGTATGCAAAGCTAGAGCTGATGAAAGGACAGGAGGATTTACTGAGATGGATCATTCAGCGTTGGGATGAACACGAGCAAGTGTTCAGGATTAGAGATCAGGTGTTGGCGATTGACCGGGATAACATTTAATTTTTGACTGGTTTGTCGTGTCATGGGGCACAAGAAAATCTCATCGGTGGCAGGTCAAATCCATGATCTACATTAGAGCTAGTACAAACCTACTGCATCCCTGAGAGTGGACTAGTCAGCAACAAAGTCCCTATAGAGAGGATTCGATCTCGATCTATGATGGCAATTTTATGATTGATTATGTGGTTGGTGGGGTCAAAAAGTCCCCATGTAGCAACAAAGGCCCAATTGTTGTTTGTAGTTGACTGTGTCCAGCCATAGACTTTCAACTAGTGTGAAGCAGTGCTTTTCCAGTTGAAGGCAGAATTAACAGCATGCAAGACCCGTACCCAACACAGTTTTGGGTACGGTACTATCATAGTCTTATTTTTCCTTGAGAGGGTACCTGTCATGCGCCCACGGATGAGCTTAGGTCCCTTTGATCCGAGGGAGCCAAGGCAGGGTCGCTGACCATCACTCGATCCTCGCATAAGAGGAGGACTGCTCCAGCACTTCTTTGACAAAGACTTCTTCCAATGGCTCTGTAGCCAAATTGTGATTGTTGATGACTATGCCTATGAAGGCATGGACTTTACCGGCGACCTAGACTTGATGCTACTGACCGGGACCAACTGGGGTCCTCAAGGTGAGAATAATTTTGACAGTACCTAAGTATTTTTGCACTTTTGAATGTATATGTAATGTTTTTTAAAGGTGAAATAAGAACTGACATGGAACTTTTATGCTTAACACATATGTGGCACCAGTACGACCTGTCGGCGAACCTCACTATGTGCGACGAGGCGGCCAACTACTTGCTGGAGGGGGCGATGCCGATAGTCTCTGTGAGGTTCTGAGGAACCTAGAGGGTTTAACTATGGGTGTCCCCCCCCTTCCTATGAGGGAAATTCTTGCTCATATGTAGCGGCACACCGTTGGTGTACCTGAGCGGTTTCTAGTTCCTCTTCGGAGGGTAGCTAGAGCTGTTTTAGCTTTTCTGGAGTAATAGGCTCTTATTAGAAGGTGTTCTGGTGTAGCCTAAGTGCTTATAGCTGGGCTTTGAGCCATTTTGTACTTAAATCATCGAAGTTTTGGAATATTTTGATGTAAAAAACTAGATTTCGATATATATATATATATATATTTGGTGGCGTAAATGTGTTTTTAAATGTTTTTTGTAACAAATTTTTAACTTTAGTAAATGTTTTACTTCTCATGCATGCTGCTATAAAGAATGAGACAGATGCCAATCCAATACATAGTTAGCTAATGAATCAGCGACTATATTTAATTCTCAAGGAACATGCTCATATGTGATTATTTCAAATCAATGTTCCAAGAGTCGCACCCTTAGATAGTTACGTAACAAGGCTGGATTACGAACATGATAATGGTTTGTCAATTTCATAACGATGAGCTGGGAGTCTAATCTAACCACCAGATTGGAGATGCCCCTTGATGACCTTCCTTGAGAAGTGAAACGACGAACATGTATTCGGCAATATTATTTGTGGCGGTACCAAGAAAGACCCCCCCCCCTCGGAGCAAAATAGTTCTGACTCGGGTGTGTAGAAGACCCAAGCAGCTGATGCAATGTGCCGTGTGTAATGACTGACAACATCTGTGTATCCTACGTATGCTAAGGGCAACGACGACATTTGCATTGCGAGAATAATGCATGAGACAAGTACACCACTAAATAAAAACAATCCAATCACATCAAAAAAGGTAAGCAAAACTTATGAATATATAAAATTACAAAGCACATGCCTAGTGCAATACTAGGCATAATACTTTTTCAAATAGAGCCCATATTTGGGCTCCTTGAGTGGGATTCCCTCCCGGTCCTACAGTTCATATGCCCCCGTTGGGAGGACTTTCGTTACGACATAGGGACCTAGCCAAATGGGTCGAAGCGTGCATGCCTCCAAGAGTTTATTTTTTGGATGATAAAGCGATACGAAGTCTCCCTCTTGGAAAGAACAAAACCTAACCTATTTAGCAAATTGGGATTGTACCCACTCCTTGTAAGCTGCGAGTGCCAAATTGGCATCTCGATAGGTTTTATCCAGCTATTTAAGGTATAGTAGGAATTCTTCTTCGGCAGTAGGGCCGGGCATGGGTTCAATGGCTATTTCCAGGGAAGGGATCGACCACCCATTTTGTTTTGCTTCATCGTAAAGTTGGATCTCATGCGCGATAAATGACGGATTAAAGTCGGGCATTTCCTCGTGAGACCAAACAAATTCATCATGAAATTACTCATGTAGGTAGGTGGAGCTTGCAATTTCCTCAGGGCTGCAATCTGCTCGCATCTGGGTGTTTTCCACAATGCCTGTCATGACTGAAATATCTATGGGTAATGACCTGGAAGTGTCACCCATGTTTCCTTCCGCATCCAAAGTTTGGATGATCGTGTATGGTGAGGAAACAATTTTTGGTAAGTCGGATGACAAGATTTGAAGAGGCATTATGTCTGAATCAGATATCGGGACACGATGGTTCCAATCCTCCCAATGTTGCTCTCCAAAACTCATAATTTCTTGAATGGCTTCGTCCGTAGGTATGAGTTGATTGAATGGATCTAAAGGAGGAGCGGTTATCGTAAGGGCAGTGGTACCGTCGGCGATAGCCAACATGACCAGAGATGTGGATGTGGATTGAATGCCTTAGTAAGCCGATTCAGCTGGTGACAACAGCATCTGGTCTTCGAATGTGTCAAGGTCTGAAGGAGCCATTAGGATCCATGGATTAGTTAGTTCATGAGGAATTGATGAAAGAATGTTGACCGATTGTGAAACCTGGGGTAGCTGAAGAGGAAAACAACCCATAAGGGAAGAAGCCTTTAGTAGACCAGTACCTATACTGGCATAACTGTCAATTATACCTCCTACTAGGGTACGGAGCCACTTGGTAATGGTGAATAATCGGAGGTGCAGAAAGACAACTGATCCACTGTAATGACCTTTCCATCCAATGGAAATAGGATGATACAAAAGACAGTGGATACGACGGCCGTCATGGCATATGTCCAACTGTGACCCAGTAACTGATTATAGTTGAGTTTCTTGTCCATGACTTCTACATCCACTGTCATTGTTTTCCTATAAAATGTGATGGGAAAAATGGCTAGGTATCCTTTTGGGATAAAGGTGTGGTCATCGAAAGCTTTAACGGAGTTTGACAGTAGGGAGAGGGTTGGGGAACCCAGGGTGAGCCAACATGAAGCCGACATGACGCAGGTTGAAGCACCTTTTTTGATGACAGTTCTGTGTATACCTTTACCTCTCGAAGTGATATGCACCTGAAATGCAAGCTGGTGGGAAAGGGGAGATTACACTTGTCCATGTCTAAAATAGAAAGCATGGAATCCATAGGGTCAATACCTTCGATAGCCGAAAGAAAAGCTTTTCGTTGGCTAGGGCATGTTTGTAATACTTCGAGCACCGACATAGTCGAAGACGCTTGCGCCAAATCCTCTACAATATTGTAGTGTTGGGTGGAACATGCAGATGTATTGTGCGTTGTGCATCGAAGTGCCCCCTTGGGGGCTCAAATTACAAAGTCCTCAATTGGCCTTTCGATATGCAGATCGTTGGGCGGCGATGGGTTTTGACCTAAGGATGGTTCTGCTGCCAAAGCGACAAGAGCTCCATAAGATTTGGCTCTTGTGGCGAGTTCTACCGTTTCAAATGTGTAAACGGTAGAAGATCCTTCACCAGTTGAAGGATGTTGCAAATCATCGTTTCCCCCTAGCGTGGGTTGCGATTGGTTGGCAACGAGATTTTGCTGTTGTTGAGTAGGAAAAGGATTTCTAAGGATAGCAGGTGCCTTACCAGAATCCCTTTTGGCAAGGTAATCTGTGCATTCTTGAAGACGCGGAAAACACCAGGTTACGTGGTCTTTTACATAGATTTTGCATGCATATCTAGTGCCTTTATCCCTTTCCTCATCAGTAGGCGCAGTGGCGTTCTAGTTGGGGTTGGGATGTTTGGATGACTGCTCTTCAGAAGGAGCGGTCTTGTTCTTATTCTTCTTGTTCTTGCCATCAGATTTTTGTGTAGACTGCACAGAGTTTATCATAGTGGCAAGAAGAGCAGTCACTTTGGTAGAGGGGTCGACTACCAGCTTGGCAATGGAACCACTGAGTTGTTTTACAGCGACCCCAAAAGTTGCGCCAACAATCCCGTCGGCGTGCACTACAAGGTGCTGAGTGGTGACAGCATTGGGGTTACCAGGAGCATGGGGGATTATGTCGTAAAGAGTGCCAAACTATGAATAAATCAAATCTAAGTGTTGGGCATGACTTATGGACTGGTCTTCTGTGACTGCACCACCTAGAGCAACATCTCTAGCGATTTGTGGGAGTAAGGACTTACAGAACCAGTCCGTTAAGAGAAAATCAGGGATAGGAGCTTTGACTAACCTCTGCCTATGTCTCCATTCATGAATGTGATTGGAGATGTGCGTGGCGGTATCTGGATGAAATGAAGTAAGGAGCTCTATCCCAGTCTCATAGCAGATAGGTAACTGAAAGTGCTTTAGGAACTCCATCGCTAAAGTGTCAAAGGTATTTACTGGCATGCAGGGTAACTCAATATACCATTTTGCGGTATTGCAAGTGAGGGTGTGGGGAAAAAAACGTAACCGGACACTATCATCCACCATAGAGTTTGAAACACACCAGAGATGGTAGGTGGTGATATGGGTGCCCGAATCCTCCCCTTGTTTTCCATCAAACTTTGGAATGTCTGTTGGTATTTTGTGTGGGATCGGCGGCCATTGTAAGTTGTGGTAAATGGGGTCGTTTGTCAGCTTGTATAAGTCGGGAATATCCAACATTGCCAAAAAAGGTAGAGAGTTGGGTGCCCCCGACTCAGACCATGGTGATGACGGATGACCTAAGGAGCTCTGTGCTCCTCCCATCATTTGGTTCCCCATGGTGTACATGGGTTGTGTGGTGTAGTAGTTGCTTTGCGGTATGGTGTTGTAGAGTGGATTTCCATGAGGATTTTGATACTGGGGGTATGAAATTGCCCCTAGTATGTGGTGCCCCCTTGACTCATTTGAGTTTGTGAGTAGGGTGCCCCCATGGATTGTTTGGGAACCCCTTGTGGATTCCTGACCGACACAGAACTTACCATATGGCTTTGATTGACAAAGGGAACACTCATGTCAATCAACGACTATCCATGCATGCCTAAGAATGGAGGGGGAACTGTGACATTCCCTACCAGCATGTGCATATTGGCAACCCCCCCAGATATCTAAATTTGGGGGTTGGAACTATAAATTGGTGGTCGACCGTGTTGTTGGTAAACAGAACACCCATAGTATCACATTGAATGTTATATGGAACATTGTATGTGGCACTTGTTGAAGGTATGCATTGTGGCACCATAGGAGTGGAACGTGGCATCTGCTAGGTTCCACTTATAGAGGGTGTTATGTGAGTTATCGTACCTCGGACAAACGGGATAGCAGGATTCCACATTATCGGTGTTGTGATGACCGTCGACTGGGGAAGTGGCAGAGGACCAACAGTGTCTCTTAAATTCCACAACCCATGAGTCGTCGACTGGATAGATGGGAAAGTTCCACCTACTGAAGAAGGAAGTACAGGTACCACAGGAACCACGATAGGGTCAGACAGATTTGTGAGCAAAGTGTTAAAGTGAGGAAGAAATCCTTCCATGAAGAAATCCTCTGGAAAAATGGAATTGTCGGCCGTCCACACAGATCCCGTGTGAGATTTAGGAGACCGATTCCTCGAAGATGAGGAATTCGAGTTAGTCAAACTCGGTGGATCTTCCACAATGAGTGGCGGAAGTCCTAATAATCATCTAGAGTGATGACGAGGGCCGGATGTAGCCACGATGACCGTTAATTTTTATCAAATAAATTTTAATGTGATATTCTTTAAAGTCTCAAAAAATGATAGCACTCAGCTACCTAAAAATAAAAATACACTAAATATATCAATCAAAAAACAGAGGGAAAGTACCTTGTCTGATAAGCACCGATCACTAGAGATGAAACCCAATATCTCAATGAATAACAGAGAAGGATGGCCAAATGTATGGTTACAGTTACTCTAGAGCTTCGCCCGAACCTCAAATTGAGGGGCCAAGTACTCTCATGAAGACGAGCACCCTCCCGAAAATTGAAGACAGAGTAGATCCGTCCGTTTTAGGTACCAGGACAGCCCGTCCCAGTCACCTTGTGTAAGTACCTAGAATTTTTGGCCACTAGAGATACCTCAAATCACAGACATTACCAGGGGGGACATAGTTTTAGATACCATGCTGTGTGGGTAGGAAACCTAAGTCCCTGACTCAGTTCCGAAATCCCTAAAGGGACCCCCAGTACACAGAATGCCCAAAGGATTTGTAAGAGAAGGCGGGCTACCTTCAATTACAGTCCGATGTTGTCTCATATTTTGCTCCGTTGCTAGTGGAGTGGTCCTGGTAATATGAGTGCAGAAGGATTTTTCACTCATTAATGACACTAGTTTTGGTTTTCAACCTTGGGCAATTCACTCACATGCTTATCCTAAGGTCCTAGCCTAGCTAATGTTGGTTTGATCAAAAGAGTAACTGATTGATTTTAATGTAAATTTTAAGTGTACTTGATTATTTGTCTTCAGTAGGGGTGTTGACATATGAATATGGGAGACTCTTGACTCAATAAATCATGCAGAACAATGCTCTGGAAAAAAAAAACAATTTCTTATGCAAACAATTCTTATTCTACATACTCATCTTTCCACATATTCATGGATTCGTCTGTGCATCTAAATCCATTCAACACTTGCATAACCAAAAGATTATTTTCTCAATATTTCCTAACAACTACTGAAGACCAACATGAAGTATCTTAGAACTATTTCTACAGAAGGATGAATACAATTTATCAGTCTTTCTTTCAAAAAAAAATGTATTTTAAGAGAGAAGAACTAAAACATTTTCCTAAAAATAAATTTTCAGGACACCAAATTTGTTAACATAATATAGTTTCATATCTTACTTTAGCCCATGAGAAAATTCCCCCCCCCCCCCTTTTGGTCCACAGACTCTTCTGGAAATCATGGAAATAGGAGACTAATGCTCTGTTTAAGTGTAAACATAGAGTTAGTTGGTCCACTAACACTCCTTGTACACAGGCACAGTGCTTTATAAAGCTCTGTTCAGCCTGGCAACCTGCGTTAGTGAGGGAAATAGCTCAAATAGAGGACCTTTAAGATCAGTTTCTGAGGAGAATGCAAACTAGTAGGATGTAACAAGATAGTTGGTGGATCAGAAAAGGATTTGAAGAAGTAGGAAGCTCTTAGAAGAAAGAGAAGAACTAAGAGGAGTCCCGGTAAACCAGGAACTAGATGTATAGTACCCAGTGGAGTCAACAATTCTGCTATGGGGTAAAATACATAGTGTATGTAGGATGAAAACCTACCCTTAAAGGCCTTCCTGGGACCTTTGACATACTATAAGATTATCTGCAGAAGCTACCAAGTTATGCACATGTTCATCTATCAAACATAAATTGACAAGGTATGGAAAGAGGATCACCTTTAGTTCCTTCTAGATTTGTTTGAAGATCTCTATGCATCAAGAAGAACTCCTTCAAGGCCAGCTCCAAGACAATTCCTGCACAAAGGACAAGGTAAACCAATCACAGTGTATGCTCTTGACAACTAATGTAAGAATGCACAATAAACATATATTAGTGTGTAACTTAACTACTCATCTCGACAAGCATCAGAATGAACAAATCAATGAACAATGTTACCGACACTATGGAGTAGGGAACACAACTACAGTTCTGTATTTATAATGGAAGAGTGATTAAAACCATCCGTTGTATCAGCCTTCCCTTGCCCCTTCTTCCTCTCTCTCTCTCTCCCTCTTTCAGCTCACTTCTTCAAGTGTATGACAATTCCACAACAGCTTAATGGGCTATCCTTCCAAATGCTATGACCCCTTTAACAATGGCCCTCTCGCTACTTATGTAGCAATCGAATTAGGGCTGCCAAGCTCCTCCTAGAGTTCATTAGGGAAAAATCCATGAACCTACCCTGTTTTCAAGCTTCTTCCCATTTGCCTTCATTCTCAGAATGGAATTTCCCCAACTAATTCGATTTTTGGAGTTTCCTTACTTTTCTTGAGCAAATTTAGGGATAAATATCTAGATATTTATGAGCAGATATGTTGGCTTGACCCACTAAACTTCCCTTAGTTTCACTAACACTCCCCCTGGTCTAACAACTTGAGTTAGCAGGGTGACTAACGCTCCTCTATGCTTGGTAACAAGCTTTATAAAGCAGGTTAGCAGTGTGCAGAGAGCGTTAGTGTGGAATCAAGGCCTGCAATTGTGGTCTTTGCTTTAGTCATCCTGTCTTTCACCTTTGAGTTGATGAGGAGGTAATTTTTGTCTTATAACACCCTACGATTAGGTGTCAACATTATTTTATTATTTCCACTCTTAATTTATAATTTCCTTAGCAGGCCCATTTTAGACCTCAAAATTCCCCTAATGATTGTTTGCCTCTCGGGGCAAGTATGCCAACGAGATATTGAAGAAGTTCCACATGGAGAGCAACAAACCCATGTAGACTCCTCTAGCAGAGAATTGGAGGAAGGAAGATGCTACTTCAGGTGAAGTAGTACATGCAAACAAAGGGAGTGAAGCTGCAAGGCTTCGCATATGCAAATTGGGAAGGGAGTCCATCAAACAGGATGAGCACATCAGGAGGAATTTTCAGTGTTCGGTTAACAATGATTCCTTGGTACAATAGGAAACAAATATTTGTTGCACTCATCTCAGTAGAAGCATAGTACAGGGCTGCAAGTCAAGCATCATGTAAGGCTATATGGATGAGAAAAATTATTGTTGGGTTATTTGGTCATATGATGGACCCTACTATGATTTACTATGACAATCAAAGTTGTATCAAACTTGCTAAGAATCTATTATTTCATGATCAATCCAAGCATATCGACATCCGGTATCACCATTACGAGATTGTGTGCAGCAACGGATCATGTTGTTGGAGTACATTCCTACACAGGAACATGATGTAGATATTTTGATAAAGGCTTTGTCAAGAGGAAAATTTGAGTTCCATAGAGGCAAGATTGGGGTATTAGATAATCCATTTCTTGTTGACAGGGAGTGTTGAAAATGCAACAAGAAATTACTAATTTAATTTTGCCTTAATTAAATTATGATAAATTTCAATTTCAATTTCAGTAAAATACTTGGATGAATTTAAATGAGGCGATATGGAACTGGCCACTTTGTTAAATCAGTTAATTCGAGTTAGAGACACTTGAGTTATGTTTAGTTATGATTTATTGCTAATTTCTAGAAATTTGTTTTAGTTAATTTGAGTTATTGTGAGTTTAACTAGTTCTAACCGATTAAGAACTAGTGGAAGGTCTAGTAGTGGGGTGTTTTCACTTCTGATTAACCAATTAACTCATCAATCAGCCAAAATAATTGATGCATGAAGATAACTCAAGTTACCCGGTTGAGATTGGAGTTCAAGGGCAGTGTACTATGCAGCCAGAGAAGGGCCTATAGGAATTGTGCAATTCCCAATGAGCGATTTCCCTAATTAATAGGGGCTAATTCCTTATTGAACATCGCAAGGAAATAGGGACTTGGGTAGGCAAAAATTTGGTTAAGTATTGACCATATTTGGCTTGTGATGTAGTGAGATAGATTATACTAGTGCAGAGGTTTCTTGGGCTTGAGAAAGCATTGTATTTCTTCTCTATTTTCTAACTAATGCAATACATATAGGAAGGGGTTTTGAGCAACTGCTTTCCCCTAGATAAATCTCTGAGCATATGTGATTGAATCGTGTCTCATTTTTATGTTGTGATTTCTCGATCGTTAAATTGTATCTACTGATGAGTAGACTAGATTCAAGTCTTTTTTTATAGTAAATTACATAAGCAATTTTGAATCTGTAAGGAATTTCTACATTATTTTTCTATCTTGACCCCTCTCTTCCTCCAATACTAACTTTTCTCTTGAATCTTCTTGTTTAAGTTTCTTAATTCTTCCAACATCTCCCTCTTCAAGGATTTTCCCATTGTAGTAGTTTCTTGGTCTCTAATGGAGCTTCTTTGATATTATATGTTTCATAAATGTAGGCATGTGGCCTATTCGTTTTGTCAAAATGGATCCTCTACAAAACAGAGTGCAATATAAAATTTTAACTACTATGCTAGTGTTCATTAATGGGCATGAATGTGCTCTATATTATATCTAGTTCCATGATTAGGTTTCTTTAGTTGTAGTGGAAAGGTCAATGCCCAACAATAAAGTTAAGTGCACTTTTCAATTTTGCTATGCTAGTGGAAAACACATTGTTTATTTAAATGTCAAATCAAACATTGTATCAACAACACATGCAACTCAAAAACCCATATACAACCAATCTAAAATTATATGTTTCCAAAGGTTGATGTTTGTAGGTTAGCACTATACCATCATCACATATTGCAAACTGTGTCTTTTAGATATATTCTAGATAGATAAAAGTGTGCTCTAGCACATTAGGAGACACAATATTCTTTCAAGGTATATTTTCATAATAATGTGTTGACGCTTGTGGGTGAATTCCCAAGTTCATGGGTTTGAGGGTGTATTGATTCTTTTGACTTACATAGAATTGAGAGGATAAGTATAACTAATGATCCACACAAGGACCATATGAAGTCAATAAACAATATTTCATTCTAGAAAATAGAGCAAATGAGCAATCACTATTGTTCGTAAACGACAAGCAAACCCTTGATTTCCTTAATGCTAGGACTCAAAATCAACTTAGGAGAGTGCAAATACATTTTACCATTTTTCCATCGAATAGAGTGGGGTGTTATTGTGGTAACACAGAGTCCAAATAATATTTAATCTAGATTATTCGATCACACAACAACATAAACACACCATACAATAGAGATTTCCAATATGCAATAAACACATATATTTTTATGGAAACACTAAGCAAGAAAACCAAATTTTATGGGATTTTATTGAGCAAGAAAGTGATTACAAGAGAGTGAGCTATACACATATTTAGCATATTGTTACTCATTGGTAGGAAATTTGCACACGTGTAGAAATTTGATAGAAATTGCAACTGCTCAAGATTTCAAACTAAAAAACAAGAGACATAATTCTACTCTACTAATCTACGGAATGGAAATCAAAATTTAGAACAACATGCAACAAGCAAAGTCAAAAGTACACAATGATTTATAGGGGAACCCATCTGGGAAAAACCCCTCAAGCCTCTTTGCATTAATTAGTTGAATATAGAAACTATTACAATTGCTTGCTCCAACTCTAAGCACAACTTGCAAAAGAATAATTGTTCTCTTTGCTGAATGAGAAACTATGGCTAACACTTATCCCATTATCTGCTCATCTAGCCTCCTATTTCCTTACGCAAAACCTGAGGAAATTAGCCCCTAAAATATAGGAATTTTCACCTATTTTCTTGCCAATTCCCAAGGATTGATCTCCTGACTGCATGCAACTACTGTACACTCTAATTAGTATACAACTCATATTACATTGCCTTGTCATCTCCACTTCAGCTAAGGAATTCAAATTTCATGCATGCAGTAGATATTTTAGGTTGCTTGATTAGTTAACTGACATATCTCTGAGTTAGATTGATGTCCCATTGCATAATTGACCTTCAACTAAGTCTATCAATATTTAGAGGTTAGTTAACTGAATACAACTGAAAATACCGAACTATATTCCTAAACTTTAGAAACCACACGTGCATAATTGAACTCCAAGCCCTCTAACTCAAATTTATTGAACTACTTGAGTGACAAGAGCCATGCCACGCTCGTTAACTACCTCCAAGTTGTCTTGCTAATACAGAAATTTGATTTACTCAATTTGACTAAGGCTAAAGTCAAATTGAGCCTTTCTTGCTACATTTTTTTAACAATACTGTCATCGCTTAACAACAATCCTCACTCATCGTGGGATATATTCAATGTCTATTCTCCTCTAATAATCAAGCATATTTCTTCTATGAGATATCATTTTTGTTGCTACAAATCATCATTTTCTTATTGTCTCTCCTCTTTATTGAATGTCCCTCTACATCACAATGTTCATTTTTAATGGTTTTCCTTGGAAGGCCAACAATCACAGGGTTCATTTAAATTTTCAACTAAATTTTGTACATTTTCTAAACTTTATCAAAAATAAAAATAATTGCTAATTACAAAGTTTAAAAGGATATTTCGTGATGTTCCTATTCAAAGTATTATGGGCTTGAGAACCAACACTTCTTAAAGAAACCAATGGCTCATTAGGTCCCTTGAAAACATAAACTTCCCTACATTTGGCAAGAGATTAATTAAGTCAATATTTGGTTTCTAATGACATACCTAACATTAAGTTGCATCTCATTACCTTATCACCATCTTCTCTCAAGCTAGGCTACGACTTCTTTGATGATGAATTATCAAATGAGGTAAATTTAAAATTACTTAGAATTTTTTTTCTAAACCTATATTTCTAAATCCAATATCTATTTTAACTTATTAGTGACTTTCCTAAGAATAAATATTTGTATTTGATACCTATTCATATTTCTAAACTTTCAATAATATCTACTCAAACAAGTTTCTATGCATCCTCCTCGCCCCTAACTTTCCTCCTATGTGTTGAATTTATCAACGTGGTCCATGAGGTGTTCTATGGACTCTTCCTCTAGTTCAGGAGCCCATTCTCCTTATTAAGTTGTTGCAAAGTAGTGCCATAGAACCAATTAGGGATTTAGGTGATGAAATAAATGCAAGATGTGGTTTTACAAGCAACTCCTCCTCCTTTAGACCTTTGAATTTGTGTCCCCTTCTCAATCAATCAATGTGTTACATTTTCACATAAATGAATTGCATTGACTCATAATAATATTTATCAGAGGGTTGACAAAAAGCTCTATCACACAATATCTCAACCTTAACAATAACTCAGATATGCATAAAATTGTCCACAATAAGCCTTCAAAAACTATTATAAATGTGCAATTTCCAATGATTTAGGGATTGGTCTACTCAACAAGTTTGACGTCTATTCTGATAGGAGTTACCAATCAGTCATTTAAAAAGGCTCGACCTACTCTAAAACAAGTCTAAAGGTTGCCTAGAATTTGGTCTACTCAAGCACAAAAACCTAGCTTTAACTCTATTCTATAATCCAACCTATCTACAGCCCGCAACTAAGGTAATTTATATCTACAACCAAGACAATTTGGGCCTGAAATAAAGGGAAATTTAGGCATGCAACCATGTGCAAATCTTGCCTACAACCAATTCAACTTGAGCCTACAAAAAATTCTATTACAAGGTTTCTTCGGTTTACAATTGGGGCCTAATTTATATCAACAACGTGCCCTAGTTTCGACCTATCCTTTCCCTCTCAAAACCAATCTAAAACCTTTCACTAAAATAGTGCAAAATATCCTCCTATAAACTATGCAATCCTCCCTGTCACAACACAGGATTCCATATCATATACAACTCCTTAACTTAGCCATGTCTCTACTAGGTTCAACATTGTGGTTTCTCACAGGCCTTATTGTTTACCCAGAACCCAAGATGATGCTCAAATGAGCCACATGAGTGGAATAAATCATTAGAGAAATTTTGAGGTCTAAAATGGGACTCAAAACAAAAAATGTCCAAAATAAACTTTATAAGAACCAATAAGATTCAAGATGATGATGTCAACCATGTGGGACAATTCACCATTTTTGGAGTAAAAAAATAAAAATAAAAATAAAACTATTTTTTCAACGTGTATTTTCAATTGACCTCCCTACAATTTTAATAAAATTTCGAGCGAGGGCACTTGTTGGATGCAAAATTTAATTTCTTATCCAAGGAGTACCCATGTTGCATACTTTTGATGGACACTGCTACACGAAAAATGAGAATACATGAAAAATGTGATTGCAATAACATATTTTCATGTATTTCTCATTTTTCATGTAGCAAGATCCATCGAAATTATTCAAAATGGGTACTCATTTAATGAGGAATTAATTTCTACATCCAACGAGTGCACTCGCTCGAAATTTGAGTAAAAATATAGGGAGATAAGTTGAAAATACAAGTTGAAAAAATAGTTTTACCTTTTTTCCCTCTAAAATTGGATGATGTAATCTAATCTTATTTTATTATTTCCACTATTATTTTATAATATTCCTTAGGAGGCCCATTTTAGACCTCAAAATTTCTTTAATGATAGTGTTTGATGTCATCATTTTGGGGGTGACTATAGGCAATTTGTCTTTGGACTGACCTGTCTCTAATGATAGCGTTTGATGTCATCATTTTGGGGGGTGACTTTGTGGCTTTTAGATATATCCTTGATAGATAAAAGTGTTCTCTAGCTCATTAGAAGACACAATATTATTGCAAAGTATATTTTTATATTAATGTGTTGATGGTTGTGGGTGAATGCCCAAGTTCATGGGCTTGAGGATGTATTGATGCTTTTGACTTACATAGAATTGAGAGGATTGGTGTAGCTAACGATCCACACAAGGACTATAGGAAGTCACTAAATAATATTTCATTCTAGCAAATAGAGAAAATGATTAATCACTATCGTTGGTACACAACAACCAAATCCTTGGCTTCCTTAATGCTAGGACTCAAAATGAACTGAAGCGAGTGCAAATACATTTTACCTTTTTTCCATTGAATGGACTGGGGTGTTCTTGTGGTAACACAAAGTTCAAATAAGATTTAAACTAGAGAATTCAATCACACGAAAACATAAACACAACATACAATAGAGATTTCCATTATGCAATAAACAAATATTTTTCCATGGAAACTCTAAGTAGGAAAACTAGATTTGATGGGATTTTATTGAGCAAGAAACTAAATACAAAAGGGTGAGCTATACACATATTTAGTGTATTTTTACTCACTAGTAGGAAATTTGCATATGGTTATGGCTTAACAACAAACCTCACTCACTATGGGATAGATTCAATGTCTATTCTCCTCTAATCATCAAGCATATTTCTTGTTTAAGCTACTTGATTTGAATAGAAAATGGCATCAACCCATTGTATTCATCCACCCATGTAATTTACCCATGGTATTGTAAGTGGCATCCACTCATGGTCTTTATCCACCCACGGTATTCAATCACCCATGGTATTTTCCCATGGTATTGTGACATCCACCCATGGTATTCATTCACCCATGGAATTGACTCGTGGTATTGTAACTGAAAGATACTATAAGTAACAAGTCGCACTTTGTCTCCTCTTTTTCTTCTGGCATTTTAATTTTTCAGATCTTGGGGCCTCTCCCTCAAAATCCATTTCAATCTTTTAGATATTGGGGGCCTCCCCCCAAGATCTGGATCAATGGTATCAGAGCAGCTTGTGATTCCAAGGGAATGAGGGTTTGATGCATATTTCAGTTTCGAATTTTGCAGTAATATTCAACAAACTTCATGCATGTGCTACATCCTCCACATAGCATTTTCTTGGGCCAAGCGGGAATAATTTTTCTTTTTTTCATTTTTTAGCAGGAATATTTTTGGGCGACGAGTTTGCAGATCAAATTTGAACTTTTTGGTGCAAAAATTACAAAAACAAATAAGATATTTGGATTCCTTGCAAAAAAATACCCAAATTCAAAAAACAAATAAGCCAAATCGGAGTACGTATGAGGGAGATATCGATGATTTAAAATCAACGATGTTGCAGAAATGTTTCTAACAACAAATCGTGGATGTTGGCTCTCATATCTTTTTTTTTCCTGCAATTTTGGTGCATAATTTCAAAAAAGTGTGTTAGGGTCCCACCCTAACCCCCTTATCTATGTAATGGGACCACGTCATAGTTAAGAGTCAATAAAGCCCATATTAATAATTGTAAGTGGTTAATCCGCAATTAATAAGGAAACCACAGTTAGTTGCAAATGGGCCGTAGTATTAGATAGATGGTATTAGTAATAATCGGTATTGACCCGTGGTATTACTTGTAGGAGTCATATATAAAGGATAGTAACTCCCTGCGAGGAGCATCGTGTCTTATCTTTGTAATCGAGCTCTGCTCTATTGGAGGTTGCCCCCTCGAAGAGGCAAGTGAACATTACTCTTGAATAATAAAGTCTTCGCTATTCTGTGCTCTGGATATATTTTGTTCGCATATTCTGTGTTATCGGTCTCTTTTCTTCGCATATTTTGTATTTGGGTATCATTTGCAGGTTAGGAAGCATAACAAGTGGTATCAGAGCTCTTTCCAGGGCCGGTGGGATCTCCAATTAGTAGAATTTTTTTTTTGGCTCGAGACGTGTTCCGGCGTCTTTAAACCACGGGATCTGTCGTTGAGCGCATAAATCTGCGGATTTGAGGAGGCATGCACGCAGGAAATATTGGGCCGAGTACTACTGCCAGACCCTTATGTATATTGCGATCGGTAGCACCTGACACTCCCCAAAGACTCTAGTTCCTTTTTTACTCATCATCTCTTCCAAATCCGCTTGAGCAAAGGAATGCAGCAGCAACAGACATCGGTCCCAACCAGCCAGTTCTCTCAGATCCAGCAGACCAGAAGCATTGTTCAGGGTTCCTATACCAGGGTATAATTTTCGCAGGACTTTTTGCCGCATTGACAGTTTGAGGATTTGGCGACTGCAGTATTGATCAAAAAGGAGTGAAACTCCGTTAGGAGTTTTCTGAAACAAAAAAAAAAAAAAAAAAAAAAAAAAAAAAAAAAGAAAAGAAAAGAAAAAAAAGAAAAAAAGTCTGAGATTTTCTGGACACTTATTGGTCATATAGCCCATTAAAATCAGGACGACGAGCTGAGCACGGTGGTACCATTCAATTAATTAGGCAAAAAAAAAAAAAAAATTTGGCGGTCCCACTTTTTCATCACAACAGTGTATGGTAGAAACTAGAGCTCAAGCGATGGCCAATGAAAGGATAGACAAACTGGAGGAAACGGTGAACAAAATCCACACTCAGCTGGACAGAATAGATCTGGATAACATGGAAAAATTGTTGAAAGGAGTGAGTCTCCAACTACAGAAATGGCAAGGAGAGGGCAAGGAGGAATTAAGGTCAAACGGCAAGGAGCAAGTCCACGAGGAGGGGTATAATGGCTATGACGGCATTTACGGTGAATCTAGCCACTCTCCTCACGACTGGCACACCCATTCACCACGCAATCAACGACTTCCTAAGTTGGATATGCATAAATTTGATGGGTCTCACCCAGCAGCATGGCTATCACAAATGGACCAGTATTTCAAATTGAATCAGATCCTAGATGATGCGACCAAGCTTGTGTTGGGGAGCATGTACTTCGACAATGAACGGTGGCAATGGTGGGAATGGCATCAGCGCTCCAATGGCTATTTTAGGACTTGGGCCCAATTTACCAAAGCTCTTAAAGATCGCTTTGAACAAGAAGACTCCTATTTGGGTCTTCTCACTAAGCTCAGACAAACTGGTACAGTAGAGGAATATATTAATGCTTTTGAAAGGTTAGCTTTCCGCACTAAGGGTCTCTCAGATGAGTTCTACACGGAATGTTTTATCAGCGGTCTT
>APFE030598405.1:6912-18647 GCA_000404065.3 Pinus taeda
CAAGAGAGGAGGTAGCCTAAAAATGGAATTGTACTCTCAAGCATTATTTTCCTAATCAAAATTTATATACCCCATTAAATCAAGGTCTCTGCTCGCTATATATTGAATCGTAAACCTATTTTTCTTCTAACTGTAATGCAGACTCTATTTGGTTTCCTTCCTACACAACTGATGGGGGTCTTACATAAACCAAGAGTATATACCCACAACATATGAAATAAAGGACACACACAACTAGTTGTTGATATAAGGTGTTGTCAACCAAGGGCGAAGAGTATTGAACTTAAAGTTTGAGACCATAAAGGAAGGGAGTCATATTAGTGAGATTGGATGAAAACAATAATTGGATTGTGCCATTGTGATCCTAGATTCAGAGTGAGGGATCTCAATCTTATAAAATAATGTGGAAACCCCATGTCCTTCATTAGAAACCTATCATGTAGGGAGTTTTCATAGTGGTAATGGATGGAAGGGAACTTGTAACAACCCCAGGTTAAAAATTTATGTAATAAAGGGTAATAAAGGAAAAATAATACTAAGGTCACAAGACATGTATTTCGAGCTGGATGTTGGGAAAAGCACTATATTGGGCATCACTTTCGGTTTATTATGGCTAAGAAAATTGGCAAAGGCATTGGAAAAGGAAAGAGACATTAATTAGCATTTATTTATGAAAATAAAGAAAAATAGGAGAAAAGGGAGATGAAGGGTCACAAATTTGCATGAGAGGGAAATTGAAGGAAAATAAAGGAAAGTGAAGGATATGGAGTCCTCAATGATAAAAAGGATTTTGAGGATCATTTCACAACTTTTGTCATTTCTAATTTTGGCTCTCATTCACTATTACACACTTAGAGCATTCTTGGAGAACTCTAGCATTGGATAAAGGAAGGAAAATGAAGGACAAGGAAAACAAAGAAAGGAGGAGGACAAGCAATGAAGGCTGGATCAAGCAACTTCAACAAGAGGATTTTGTAGGTAATAGGTTGCATGTGCGAATTCATAGTTGAGGTGTGAATTTATGGTACATGCATTATATCATTTGGTTTATTTATTGTCATTGGCATGGGTTCTGACAGGTTTTGACAGTGGTTTTAGCCTTGCCTTGCCATTTTTTGGATAGCCATGGTGTGAGGGGATTTATTTCTTGGTTGAGCTTTGGATTGTCAGAAGGTTTTGGAACAAGGTGAGGTGGTCTCAGGGAAATTACCAAGGGTTGGGGGTAGAGATGGTTTTCTGTGGGAATCCCTCGATAGGTTGGTGGAGACTAGAAAATTCGTCAAGGTATGGTGAAGCAATTCTAAGGCATCCAAGCTTGTCTTGGTTTTCTGATCTCTTGACCAGTTTTGGCGAGATCGCGGTAGTTTGAGGGTGGAGTTGATTTAACCTTTGGATTCCCTTAGTTCTTGATGTCTTGGTTTATCCCATGATATTTCACATTCATGCTTGGAATAAGGAACAAGGGTGATTAGTTGAAAGAAAGATTTGGTTTAGCCCAATCTATGGTCGGGTGGTACGTGGAAGTCCCTAACTTTGTTGGCTTTGCATATGTATTTAAGATCTATTTTCATAATGTGATTAATGACGACATGTACTTGTTATTACGCAGATTATATGGCAGATTTGCCGTGGATTTTATTCTAGTTATATGCTAGTTACAGGCATGGTTCTATGATGTGCTCTAGTTTTGGCTCTTATTCATGATTTGACATGCTAATGATCGATTGATGAATGGACGGGCTAACAAGTGTTATTACAACTGTTAAGAGAGGGCATTATACCTTCTTGATGATTATGAGATGAGGTTCAAACCCTTAAGGTCAGATATGCATTGATGACCTGTAAATCACATGTTCACCATATGTATAAGGAAATGATTGCCATGGTTAGGCCTAGTTTTATATGGATGTTTTCATTATTTCATTTATCATTCTAAGAATTTACCAACACTTCTAGGTAGAGGTCTGGAGGTTGTCCTGGAAAAGTGGCTTAGATCTCGAGACCACACTCTCTATGCTAAATATTTTGTGCTATAATCAAATGGAATAAGGCTTATGCATGTGGTTGGAGGGCTATAACCACACCCTAGCCTTGTCATGTATGTGGTTGTGGACCCAAGTTAGTGAAAAAAAAACAAACTCTAGGATTGGGCACCTGGAGTGGGTTTTTAGCTCCTGGGTGGTTTGTAGCCCTTGAGGAACTTGAGGAAGGTTTAATTTTTTAGCCCCACTTTGTTAACTGGAATTTTGAGGTTGGGTCATGTCATAGTGGCACTCCACTTCACATTTACCTGAAAGGCTTACAAAATTGGGTAAATGTGGGGTGGCATGTTACAAATTGGTATTAGAGCATGGTTCAAATACTTGGACTAGATGGGCTAGATGCGTGTCATCATCATGGTTATGGTTATCATAAATGAGGTCATTGTATGTAGTTAGTGTTATCATTCATGATCTCAATATGTTGATATGAATATGTATATATATGTATCGTGAAAAGATTGAATAATTTTTCCAGACGACATAGCCTCCCTTGAACTTCACAAAGGTATGTTGGTTATGTTTATATTTGGTTTAGCTGACATGGTATATTTACAGGAGATAGAAGACCAGAGATGACTAGCAGAAGGGTTGATTACAGTTCACGTGACTCTCCTTATAGATCGTATGAGAAACCAAGAGATGAGTACTCTCCCGACATAGCAAGGAAGAGATTGAAAGTTGAAAGGCATAATGACAGAATAATTCAGTCACAGGAAAGGCTTGCCAGGGTTCAGGAAAAGTAAGAGGAGGTTAATGCAGTGATCCTTCTGAGTTTGTTAGATTTGCAGAGACAAGGACAAGCATGGATTGGTTATGGACAAGAGAACAAGACTAATGTGGCATATGCTAGAATATCTTGATCAAGGCATAGATCAAATAGGGATGATATGGTAGGAGGTGATAGATGGATGGATACACATGACAGGAGAGGTAGTGGTTATGGGTTCTATTTATTTTTGGTTCAGGTAAACATCATGGTCATCATCGTTATCATCCTTATAGGAGGAGTGAAAGGGGATACTTTCCAAATGAGTTCAAGATAGCCAAGCCAGCTACATTTGATGGAGAGCTGAATAAATAGAATATGCAGAAGTATGGTTGCTTGGGATGAAGAAGTTCTTCGTACTGCACGACTATAGAAAGAAAATAAAATTTGGGATAGTTATTTTCAGTATCAAGGGAAAGGAAGACATTTGGTGGGATGATGTGAAGCTTGATAGAGCCATCAAGATAGAGGAGTTGAGTTGGCATGAGTTCAAAAGACTCTTCAAGAAGAAGTATTTATTAGAGATATCCTATGACAGAAAGGCCAAGGAGTTCTATGAATTAAAGATGGGACCTATGACGGATGAAGAGTACATGACTAAGTTTATGGACCTATTGAGATATGTGTTTGATCTTAAGTATGAGAAGACGAAGGTCCAAATGTTTATCAGTGAATTGTCATTAGCATTGAAGGATCAGATTGAGGAAAATGAGCCTTGATTGTTGGAGAAATTCATTGGGAAATTGAAGCATTGTTATGAGTAGTCAAAGTGGAAGACTAAACCTAAGCGTGATTGGAAAGGTAATGAAAATAACAAATGAAAATGGCCTCTGAAGTGGGAAAGACATCAGGATATGGGTGAGAAATTAAATGTTGCTCCTTATAAGAAGTCTAATGTAGAAGAGAAGGGACATGGGTCTCATCCTGCAGAGGAGCAGAATAAAGATAGTGGCAGGGAGTTGTTGTAGTGTTCGATTTGTGGAAGCGATCATCACAAGAAGGATTATTTGTTGTATCACGGTGGCAGACCTTAGATCTACAATGCCCAGGAGGCACAGATAATTGGGGATGTAGGATAAAGCATTTCTAGTATTTATGTAGCATTTAATAACAAGTAGGTGGATCACCAGGCATCCATTATTGAGATGGAAGGTAAGCTTTTTAATCAAGTAGTTTCCATTTTGATTGATCCTCTATCTGATTATAGTTATTTTCATGCTAACCTGGTGGATAAGTGTGGCTTGAGTAAAGAAGTGCATGTTTAGTCTTGGTTGGTGCAGTTAGATACAGGGACAAAGAAAAGAGTTCATAATTAGGTAAGATCTCATGCATTTGAGTTGAATGGTATACATACATCACCACATATAAATGTGCTTCTATTGGGATCATACACTATTCTTTTAGGCATGGATTGGTTGTACCTTCACATGTTTAAGGTAGATTGTTATGAGAAGGCTATTGAGTGCTTGGATGATGATGGAGAGAAGAGAATCTTGAAAGGTAAGAAGAAGCCTACATCGGTGAGAATGGTTAAAGTTGTGTAAGTTAAGCATGGTTGTAGGAAAGGGTGTGTATTTTTTTCAGTGCATGTTTCTAGTGACAAAGGGAAGGATGTTGAGGACACTAAAGTCTTGAAGAGGTATCTTATTTTGTAGCAATTTCAGGATGTATTTCCAACAGATATTTTAGAGTTACCACCTCACAAGGAAGTGGAATTTTCTATTGAGTTGGTACCAATAGCAACACCAACATTAAAGGCACGCTATAGGATGAGCACTCTAGAGTTGGTGGAATTGATGTTTCAACTTAAGGTAATGCTTGACAAGGTATAGATTAGGTCAATTGTGTTGCCTTGGGGTGCACCATTGTTGTTTGTGAAGAAGAAGGGTGGTACTCTCAAACTGTACATTAATTATAGGCAGTTGAACAAGGTGACTATCAAGAGCATGTGTTCTTTGTCACAGATTGATGACTTGTTTGATTAGTAAAAGGTAGTAACAGTGTCCTTCAATATTGAATTGAGATTAGGATATCATTAGGTATGCATCAAATAAGATGACGTCTACAAAACTACATTTCAGAATAGGTATGGGCATTATGATTTTGTTGTGGTTCCTTTTGGTTTAACTAATGCTCCAACTACTTTCATGTGTTTAATGAATAATGTGTTTCGTCCTTATCTGAACAGGTTTGTGATAGTTTTTATTGATGATATATTGATATATTCTAAGAATGAGAAAGAGCATCCAAAACACGTGGCAAGAATATTGATATTGTTGAGATAGCATCAATTGTACTCCAATCTTAGTAAGTGTAGTTTCTTTTAGACAAAAGATCGTTACTTGGGACATGTTGTTTCCCAGGAAGCGATAACAGTGGATATGGAAAATATCAGAGCTATCATGGAGTGGGTAGATCCTAGGAATATGGATGAAATCATATCATTCATGGGATTAGCAAGTTATTACTTGAGGTTCATCAAGAACTACTCACGGATTTCCTATCATTTACATAACTTTAGAGAAAAGAAAATAAGTTTGAATGTATAGAGGACTGTGTAATCGGTTTTGTATAGTTGAAGAAGTTTCTTACAAATGCTCCAGTCTTGAAGATTGCAGATCGACATAAAGAGTTCGTGGTATGTACATATGCTTGCAATAGAGGACTTGGTGGAATCATAATTTAGGAAGGATAGGTGGTATGCCATGAGTCAAAGAATTTGAATAAGTACGAGTAGAAATATATGACTCATGGACTTGAGTTGGAAACTATTATTCATTCCTTGAAGATCTTGAGACATTATCTCCTTGGTAGGAGGTTTATTGTGATGAGTGACCATAATGGGAGGAGGTACTTGTTTAACCGACCCAATCTGAATGCTAAGAAAGCTAGATGGTTGGCTACTCTCACTGAGTTTGACTTCAAGATTAGGTACATTAAGGGTAAGGAGAATAGGGTTGTAGATGCTCTTAGCAGGAGAGTGTAGGTGAATCACATATCAAATATGAGTTTGTATGGGACAAATTTATAGGAGCAGATCTTGCATGCAGTGTAGTAGGATGAGAGGTACCAACAACTTAAGCACATGTGATAGCAATAGGGTACATGTTAACAGGATGTGCATTATCATCTCACAGCAGATGGCTTGGTGAGATTTAGGAATATGATCTATGTGTTAGACAACAATGATCTCAAGAATCTTATCTTGAGGGAATTCCATGTTAAGCCATATTCAAGTCACTTAGGATATCAAAAGACTCTAACAGTTGTGAATAAGTTCTATTATTAGCCAAATCTAAAGAAAGATGTGGCTGAGTTCATTGCAAGGTGTTTGGAATTTCAACAAGTGAAGGTATATGAAAGTATCCAGTTGGTTTGTTGCACCCTATCCCTGTTATGAAATGGAAATGGGAGGTAATTTCCATGGATTTATTCATAGGTTTGAAAAAGTAATCTAGATAGAATTATTCCATCGTGGTTAGGGTTGATAGGTAGACCAAGGTAGCTCACTTGATTCCAGTGAATTCTACTAATTCATCTAGTGAGGTAGCTCAGGTCTTCATCAGGGAGATAGTGATATTGCATGGTGTTACCAAGAAGATTTTATCATACAGAGATGCCAAGTTCACTTATGGGATTTGGAAGGAGTTATTTGTAGGTTTGGGGACATAATTGGATTTTGGTACATCTTATCATCAGTAGTCAAATGGATAGATAAATAGGGTCAACAAGATTCTTGAGGATAGGTTGTGGATGTATGTCATGCATCAATAAAGGAATTGGGAGGAGTATCTTACACCGGTAGAGTTTTCTTATAACAATGGATATTAGAAGTCCTTTAGGATGAGTCTATTTGAGGCTCTTTATGGGTAGAGTTGTAATACTCCCATCAAATGGAGTGATCTAGTGAATAAGGTAGTGATTTGACCAGACATGTTGGCAGAGATGGAACAAGAAATGAAGGTTATCAAGAAGAATCTAAAGGCAACACATGAAAAGCAAAACATTTATGTAGATCAACACAAGGAATTTAAGGAGTTTCAGGTTAGGGAGCATGTGTACTTATGCATCAATCCCATGAATATATCCTTGAGGATTGGATCATGCGCCAAGTTGGTACCTCAATATTCCAAGCCTTTTGAGATCATTGAGAGGATTGAATGAGTGGCCTATAGACTTGCATTGTGCCAATAGTGAAAGTCCATGATTTTTTCCATGATTCATTGCTTAAAATATATATAAAGCATGTTGATCATGTGATTGACTGGTCTGTATTACAAGTCAAACTAGAAAAAAAAATTTGGTTGAAACCTCAGTGCATATTGCAGCAGAAACAACTCATGCTCTAGAATAGAGTAATCGAGCAAGTTAAAGGGCATTGGAAGCACTTTGGGCCCGAAGAAGCTACATGGGAAATGGTTGATCAGATGTAGGATATGTATCGTTCATCATTTGCTGGTTCAAGCAAATGGGTTTTTATTGTAAATACCAGAATATGCTATTGCATCAAGCTCCAATAAGTGGTATGTTTGTTTTGCTTTTCAAAAGAATGCCACTTGTAACTACTGCATTGCGCTATGTTATAAAGCTTCATGTGCAGTATGTTTTATTTTTTAGCAGTTTTGGTGGTCATAGGTGTCATAGAACACTGATGACAGTGTTACCCCAAGGTGTAGTTGTTTGTAACAACCCCGGGTTAAAATTTCACTTAAAAAAGGATAATAGAGGAAAAATAAGACCAAGGCCACGGTACACATATTCCAACCTGAATGTTTGGAAAAACAATATAGTGGGCATCAATTTCGATTTATTATGGCTAAGGAAATTGGCAAGGGAATTGGGAAAGCAATTGGAAAGGAAAAATGCAATAATTGGCATTTATTTATTAAAAAAGAGGAAAAATAGGAGAAAAGGGAGACGAAGGGTCACATATTTTCATGAGAGGGAAATTGAAGGAAAATGAAGAAAATAGAGGCATGAATGATAAAAAGGCTTATGAGGATCAGTTTACATCTTTTTTTAGTTCTAGTTTTAGCTCTCATTCACTATTGCACACTTAGAGAATTCTTCGAGCACTCTATCATTGGAGAAAATAAGACAAAGAAAGGACAAGGAAAATAAAGAAAGGAGAAGGACAAGCAAGGAAGGTTGGATCAAACAGGTTCAATAGGAAGATTTTATACGTAATAAGTTGGATGTGTGAATTCCTAGAGAAGGTTTGAATTCATGGTACATGCATTTTTTCATTTGGTTTATTTGTTGTCATTGGCATGGTTTTTGCCTAACTTTGATAGTGGTTTCAACCTTGCCTTGCCATTTCCTAGATAGCCATGGTGTGAGGGGATTTATTTCTTGGTTGAGCTTTGGATTGCTAGAAGATTTTGGAACTGTGTGAGGTGGTCTGAGGAAAATTTCCAAGGGTAAGGGTGGAGATGATTTTCTCCAGGAAGCCCTCGAAAGGTGGGTGGAGACAGGAAAATTCCTCGAAGTATGGTGAAGGAATTTCGAGGCATCTAATCGTGTTTTGGTTTTATGATCTTTTGACTGGTTTTGGTGAGATTGTTGTAGTTTGAGGGTGGAGGTGGTTTAACCTCTATATTCCCTTGGTTTTTTATGTCTTTTTTTATCCCATGAGATCCCACATTCATGCTTGAGATATGGCATGGGGGTGATTGGTTGAAGGAAAGATTTGGTTTAGCCCAATTAATGGTCGAGTAGTATGTGGAAGCATCTAACTTGGTTGGATTTGCATATGTAGTTAAGATTTATTTTTGTAATGTGATTAATGAGCACATGTAGTTGTTATTGTGTTAATTATATGGTAGATTTTCCATGGTTCTTATTCTGGTTATATGCTAGCTACAAGCATTGTTCTATGATGTGCTCTATTTTTGGACCTTGCTCATGATTTGACATGCTAGTGATTGATTGATTAATGCATGGGCTAACAAGCATTATTAAAACTATTGAGAGAGGGAATTAGACCTTCTTGATGATTCTTAGATGAGGTTCAAACTCTTAAGGTCGTATATGCACTCATGACCTATAAATCACATGTTCACCATATGTTTCACAAAATGACTCTCATGGTTAGGCCTGATTAGGTCAATTTTGTGTTCAAGTTTTGTATGGATATCTTGTTATTATTTTATTTATCATTTTGAGAAGTTATAGGAAGTTCTAGGCAGTGATCTAGAGCCTTCGTTGGAAAAGCGGCTCAAATCTTCAGACTGCACCCTATGAACTAGAGATTTTGGGCTATAACTATAGCGAAGGAGGCTTGCTCATGTGTTTGGAGAGATATAATTGCACCTTATCCTTGTCATGCATGTAGTTGTGGCCCAAGTCAGTAAAAAAATAATCCAACTCATGGATTGGGCACTTGGAGTGGTTATTTATCTCCTAGGTTGTATTTAGTCCTTAAGGAAGGTGAGGAATGTTTAGGTTTATATGCCCCACTTCCTTAACCAGAATTTGGAGGTCGGGTCATGTTATAGTGGCACTTTGCTTCACATTAACTTGGAGGGCTTTTAAAAATGGGTAAATGTAGGGTGGCATGTTACATAACTACCTATGGTCAATATACCTTTTACATATAATACCAAAAATAAGAGAATACTCCTATAGTAAAATGCAGATGAAAGAAAAACTCATCAATATATATATATATATATATATATATATATGACAAATAAGATATAATCATCTTGTCATAAATTGTAGACATTTGGATTATAATGAAATCAGAAGTATCAAAGGGAAAGAAGGAATCCATCTTGGCATATCAATCTTGAGGGCCCTATAAATCGATTTTTGAAGTTTGTACACCATGGAAGAGTCAAGAGATAACCTCGATGGTTGTCCATGTAAATTTCTTCTTTTATATCCATATGAAGAAAGGAACTCATCATGTCCAATTAATGAGCTTCCCAATATTGAACTACAACAATGGCTAATACTCATCCAAATCAAATCCATCTTTGCAAAATATAAAAAATACCTTACATAATTACAAAATACTTTTGTATGACATATATAAAGGAATTATCAATAAGGATATTATGGTTTCTTTGTTTTATATATATATATATATATATATATATATAATATATATATATATATATATATATATATATATATAATATTATATATATATATATATATAGCCAATTCTTTCTCTTCAATTAAATGAAAGAATCACATGTAATAAAAAGGTGTAGATGTAAACTAATACGAAATAAGCAAGCTTTTTATTAAATTATGTAAAATAAATAAATTATTATTCAATCTAGTAAAATATTTCAATATAATTAACAATTTTTTGGATTTCCATAAATCTGTGTACTTTCAATTTAACATAAATATACTTAATAAAGAATACTTATAAGAGTTGGACAAGTCATGAAACTAATCGACCTCAAAACTAGCAATGGGATACGAATTGGATTAGAATCGGGGAAAAATGGTTAACTGATACACACACACACACATTTTGAAAAAAAATATATATGTATTCATGTCCATCCATATGAATCCAAACCATTATATAGCAATATGTAGAGTTTCTCATATAGGTCGCAACGGTACATATAACCAAAATAGCATCATGTGCAATCCATCTCTGAACCAAAAATACATCAAAAAAATGATCTAGATGGCCTCTGAAGTCCAAAAAAGATCATGCTACAACAAAAACCTACATATCATCAAACACATTTCATATATTTGAATCCTCATAATCAATATAACCTTTCAAGAATTAAAATAAGATGAAAAAAACTTAACATATCAAATCAAGATTTTCTTTGAGTGTTCGGTACATTTCTACTAGGGTCATGAAAAGAGTTTGAAAATAAATGGCACCAACATCAAGATACATACAGGCCTTGGTTATCTTGATTAAATTCTATATTTATACCCTCATACATGCTCCAATGAAAACCTTGCAATCACCCCAATTGTTAGATCCTAAAAGTTGCTAAGTCTATTGAATTTTGAGTGGGCTTTAAAATTCTACTTTCTCTATATGAAATCCAATGAGGTTGGAACCGCTCTCAAAAATTCTGAAACGATTAATAGTAATGATAAAAAATTTAAGTAAAATGATTAAAAAGAAAGATAAAGGAGAATGTAACTTTTACTTAAATACATAGCATATGTTGTGATATTAGGCTACCGAACACATAAATTATTTCCTTTTAAAAATAAAGTATTGTTATAAGAGTCCTCAATGGCATTCTACAAAACCATATAGTTCCATACAGAAACATTAGAAGCATCAAATAAGGAAGGAATCCATCTTGGTATACCAAGGCCAAGGGGCCAATTGACGACATAAAAATATTTTTGAAGTCTACACATCATGGAATATTTTGTTATGAAACCAGCTCAAGAAAAGATAGAAAAGATAGATCAATGCCTTAAAATTCAGACTCTTCGAGGGGGCAACCTCCTTTACATTACATAAATGAACAATTCTTTGATGATATAAATGAAAAGACCTCCTTTCTATATATAGGAGTGTAAGGGTTCATAACATAATCAGAGCCGACATAACAATAATAATGTAAGGGCACAATAATAGCAATAGAGGGATTCTATGGGGCACAGTGATAACAATATGGGGGCAATAGGGGCACAACAATATTAATAAGGGGTACAACTACAATAGTAATGGGGTAATCACTAGTATTATAGGGACCCAGCATGCCCCTCTCTTCAAAAAAGTGTTGTCCTCAATGCTTGAGTAGTTATGGATACTTCTGTATAAAATTATCATCCTCCCATGCGGAATCCTCAGCGGATAAGTTCTTCCACTTGATAAGATACTCCGCAATTGATCGATTTCATAGCTGTCGAGTTCTTGTTTCTGTGACTGCTTCCGGTTCCAATATAATTTTTCCTTCCTCATCAAGTTCTAGCAATAT
>APFE030598405.1:20416-51328 GCA_000404065.3 Pinus taeda
GGAATGGTTTGAAAATTGAATTCATCAAACCTTGAAATGTTGAAGGTGCATTGGTAAGGCCAAAAGGCATGACCAAAAATTTATAATGACCCTCATGAGTTCTAAATGATGTTTTCGGAATGTCTTCAGTCTTCATTCTGATTTGATGGTATCCTGAACGAAGATCCAACTTGGTGAAGTAAATTGATCCATGCAATTCATCCAGTAAATTGATTCATGCAATTGAGTCATGCCACTGGGGACTCACTCAATGAACCTCTGACATATCACATGTGTTCGTGACATACTAAACAATACCCTTAATGTGACCACATATTGGAAAATACCTCTAAAAATCGTGTTATTTAACCCACTGCCAATACAAACCCAACACACCTTCCCAATTTAAAAAACCCCTACTTTCACTAGATATTTTAAGTATCCATTTTTTCAACATTTTTTATACCCATTTATATCTTTCCATTAATTTTGAGCTCCATTTTTCATCCTTGCAAATATAAAAACCCTTTACTCCTCTTTATATGCTCAATATATTATGTCATTTTTTCCTCAATATATATCCCTCAATATGAACGCGTGTGGTATGGTATTGCTCCCCTAGTGAAACCCCCGTGCTATATGCAAATCCATTCTTCAAGATCACCATGAAGGAAGACACTCTTCATGTCAACTAATGAACTTCCTAACAGAACATGGCCAAAACATGGGGGCTTCCCTCAATGAACCTCTGACATATCACATGTGTTCCTAGCATATTAATTAATACCCTTAATTTGACTACATATTGGAAAATACCTCTAAAAAACACATTATTTAACCCCTCACCAAAACAAACCCAATAAAACTTCCCAATTTAAAAACCCCTTACTTTCACTAGATATTATAGGCATCCATTTTTATAGCTCTAATTTTTATGCTTGCTAGTAGAAAAACATTTTACCCCCCTATATATCCCCCAATATAAATGCACATAGTATAGTATTGCTCCCCTAATGAAGCTCTGTGCCCGGAAATACTTATCCATTGATATAATGTAATCAACATTTCTATAAATTCTTGTAAAAAATTCTCCTTCTTAATCAATACAATGATTTTTTTTATATGATTATCACTATTATATTTCATAACTTTTATAATATTAATAACTTTAAATATACAAATAAATTAAAACATATCGCTTGAATTTTAATAAATATTTTTAAATTTAATCGCTATATAATAACATTCCTTTTCTCTCATCTTACCTTCTTATATTACAAATTTTTTACCTCTTTATATTGCAAATTTTTTATTATTGCAAAACAAAAACCAAAATACCAAAAATGATAGTAACATTTAACATTGTTAATAATGTCATTTCCTTTGCTCTTACCTTACCTTTTTATATTTCGCTTTTTCTATTATTACAAACCATATGGTACCAAAAATTAGGAAACTTTACTCAATACCACCAATTCTATTTTTATATTTTTAAATTCACCCCTAAAGATTTATATAAATATAACATAGTTTTCATCACAATTCTATTTTCTATATTGTGTGTGGTTTTTTGAATTCACCCCTAAAGCTGTATATAAATCCAACATAGTTTTCATCACAATTCCCTTTACATTATTTCATTTTTCAATTTACCCCTATGATCTTTAATGACTTTTATAAGCCTCTAAAACATCTTTCTTATTATGTCTCTAAAACATCTTGCTTAAATAAGGCCTAACAATAAACCGTAAGGCAGGTGGAGCAATTCAGGTGTAAATGGATATGAACAAGGCATGTTTTTCATATATAGATATATATCTATATATTAGTCAATTATGGAATTCTCTCCGTGTTTTTGCCCCTCTCCCTTTCTTGCTCTGTGTGTTCCAAGCAACCAATTCATGGACAAAGTGCACTGAACTGAACTTTCACATCATTCTCGTTCCACCGACTTATATGCACTTTGCATCAACATTCATTATTTTAATTGTCCATGTATTTCATGTATTTTACTTTACACTCCAACATCCTAAAATACTCGACGCCGGCTTTCTTACCTGCCCTGCATTCCCGGACATCACAGTGAAATAGTTGGTCAATACGGCCACACTAATTACCCCTTTACTCAATACAATGACTTTCTTACCATGTCCCATGTCTCTCCCACGGAAATTTCTCTTTCTCTTTACATTTGATTTTTAATGTTTTCGCCAATTTCATCTTTTTTGTGTAATGTTTTCGCTAATTGCGGGTGAACTTATATTTATATGTGCATAGCTGAGCACAGTTTCTCAAAGCACTGAGGAGGCACATATGAGTATTAGTGATTAATATATAGAGATAAATGGATGTTAAATTTGTCCTTACCCTTCTTCTGATGACGCTTCTATGCTTTGTCTCCATGGCATCCTCTGTAGTTAATTACACTCATCCAGAAGATGGCTTTTATGGTCATCATTCTCACTCTAAAGATTTTGTTTCTATTGAAATTAATATGCTATAGGAAGGTCATCAAGACCCATTGTGGATGGACATGCAGGCTCTCTTGTCATTTAAGAACCATATCAAAGATCCATCTGGAAAGATCTCCAAGTGGACAACTGTGAACTCAGAGGAGGTATGCTCCTGGTATGGTATTACCTGCCGACAATGCAATCCAAGAGTAGTTGCCATAATCCTTCCTAGATTAAATTTGACAGGTATTATTTCATCGTCTATTGGAAGCCTCTCACTGTTACATACTTTGAATCTTTCTCATCATAATTTGACAGGAGGAATTCCACCTAAAATTGGGCAACTTAAAAAGTTGTGAGTGCTTGACCTAAGCTCTCACTATATGCTCTTACCTATTTCAACATCACTGAGCAATGATTATATGCTTACTGGATCTATTCCTACTTCATTGTCTGATTGCACAAGCCTTGAATGCATTACCATTTCTCATAATGACTTTACAGGTTCCATACCAACAGAGTTTGGTTTTCTAGTAAAGTTGAAACTGCTTGACCTGTCATACAACTCTTTAAGTGGCCGCATCCCTCCAACTCTTAGCAACTACACTAAGTTATTGACTCTCTTCTTTTCTTCTAACTACTTCACAGGTACCATACCAACAGTGTTTGGTCATCTTGTAAAGTTGGAAAGCTTGACTTATCATACAACTCTTCGACCGACAACATCCCTCCCACCCTCAACAACTGTACTAAGCTATGGACCTTGTTCCTTTCTTCTAACAATTTCACAGGTACCCTACCAACAACGTTTGGTTGTCTTATTGAGTTGCAACACATCAATTTGTGAAACAACTCACTCAGTGGTCACGCCCCTCTAACACTAGGAAATTGTACCAGGTTATAGTCCCTTATTATGAATGAAAATCAGGTGTCCCGCAGAATCTCTCAAAGCATCTTTGGCAGTTTATTAAAAATACTTGAAGTATCATAGAATTCATTTAGTGGAGATCTGGACATAACCTTTCTAGTTCTATGGTAATTTTCAGTGTGTACTCCAATAACTTCACTTGATGTTTCCCTTCATCTTTGGTCAACTGCAGTAAACTGAAAGTAATAGATTTAAGGAAAAATAGATTTTTTGGGGAAATTCCTTTGTATTTATCTTATACCGAGTTACAAATTTTGAGCCTGGGTTATAATAAGTTTTCCAGTGGTATTCCTTTATGGATTACCAATCTGATAAAATTGAAAATATTGGATCTATCCAATAATAAATTCAGTGGAAGAATACCCTATAATTTAAAAATTCAAGGATTTGCAGGACATACATTATCTCCACAAACTTATCAAAGGCTTCTAGACAATAAATTATATTATGAATTGGAGATTGCAATAAAAGTATATGAGTATTTATTGGTATATGTTTTATCTACAAATACAATATTGGATTTGCCTAAAAATAATCTTACAAGTGAAATACCTGCAAGTATAGGAACTTCGGGTTGGTTGAGATTGTTGAATTTATCTTGGAATCAATTGGAAGGGAAAATTACTACATCTCTTGGTACCATATCTACTTTGGAGCAGTTGGACTTGGCCAAGAATAACTTGTGGGGAAGGATTCCTCAAGAACTTTGTAAAATACCTAGGTTACAATCTCTGAATTTTTCATATAATAACATATGTGGCTCAATCCCACAAACAACAATATTTTCCATATTCAATGTAACTTCATTTAAAAGAAATAAGTGCTTGTGTGGGTTTCCCTTGCCAAGCTGGAAAGATAATAAGTGCTTGTGTGGGTCTCCCTTGCCAAGCTGGAAAGAGAATAAGACAAAATTAGTGGAATGTGCTGATAAAAAAAACAATGTAAAAGTGGGATGGTTGCATTATATAGATCAAAAGATATCATTAATAAGTTTGGGAATAGGGGCAATAACTAGATTTACAGTTATATAAAAAAATTTACAGTTTTATATATATATATATATATATATATATGTTATTGTATATATGTATATATGTATATATATATATATATATATATATATATTATATATATATATATATATATATATATATATATATATATATATATATATATATATATATATATATATAACTTTTTTTCAAGAAAAAACTGTAAATTTTTTTATATAAAAAAAAAAAAAATTACATTTTATATTCATGATGAATCTACCCAAATGCATAATGTGGAAAAAATATATAAATATTGTTGTGACACATAGTCGGCATTAAACAAATAAAATTAACTCCTCTCAGGTGCTAGATAATGCCATATATATATATATATCCATGGCCAAACAAAAACAATCATGTATAAATTGTAAAAAAGACAACAAAAAAGTATGATAAAAAGGACAAAATCATGAGTCACAATCCATGCAGATATAAACATCTGATATGTAAAGAGAATCTACTGACATAGATAAAAAAATAATGTTGTGCCACGAGCTGATCCATATATGGTCTATGATAATACTGATAAAGAGTACCATTTACTCTTTCTTCAATATGCCATTGCCCTGCATCCAACTAAAGGCCTTCTTTACAAAGTTTGTCGGCCTTAAAATTGCATTCCCTATATATATGTGAGCAAAAGAAATCAACAAATAATTATTTTAATCTCAATAAATCCTCCTAAATGTGAACAAGATGTAAACATCAAAACTATTGAATCACATTAACCTAGTTGATAATCAATAAGGAGTCTCCAAAAACTTGTAAATTGCTAGAACTCTTTTCCCTTGCAAAAGTCAAAAGCGAGCAACAGACAAGCAACTCAATTAGATTGTTTTTTCCCCGCCCACTACCCATAAATACTTTTCAATAGTGATTATCAGATACAAATAAAAGAAAACACTACCTCATATAGAATTTTTCTCCTATGCTACCCCATCAAAATAGCCTGAGGGCCACAAGTTATTAGGCTCCTCCAGAATACTGTATTGTGTTATTGGGGGGAGGGGGGGGGATAGATTGAGTAAAATGTGGCAATATGGCCAAAGCATTAGCTACCACATAAATCAAAGAGGAAACCACGTCTAAGAAAACACCTTTGTTTCTAGCTAACCAAGGGCCCTAGCAAATAAGCAAAGGAAACACCTTGAACGACTTTTTGTTCATATTCCAAACCCAACCCCTCCATCTTTTCTAAAAGCAATGACCATGCCACAAGCACTCAAGACCTAAGAAGGCCTAACACACATTCCATAAGTGACAAAAGAACTAACACTCCCCAAAAAGATGTTTTATGGATTCCCCACTTTTCTTACAAAGAATGCACTGACCCGGACCAATCTAATATTGACGCTGCATATTGTCCCAAGTGGGTATTTTTTAGCTAGAATACACCACATAAAGAGGTGATATTTCAAGAGACACTTGACTTTCCAAACACCCTTCCATAGCCAAACATCCAAAAGGCTAGGATAACCTCCAAAATTGATTTAATAAGAACAAGCCTCCTAGCTCTAAAAAGTCACCTAAAAGACCAACTTTTATTCCTTTTTTTTTATCTTCGTAATAAGTCATGGAAATTCACCTTCCAGTAACATTTATATTTCAAATGATATCACAAATATTTAATACCATTGCCAAGCTCATGAATTCAAAAAGGAAAAACATTCCTTATATTGAAAGATTCCAAATATGACAAGTTTTGAATCAAAATATATGACTCCCTGTCATTGACTACCATGCACGTTGCTAATCCAAACCGATTTATGATCTCTGATAAAGAAGAAGCATCTTTATAAGGAGCATTGCATAAGATCAAGATGGCATCAAGAAATAGAAGATAAGTGGTTGCTAATTTATTTGAAATAACAACTCCCTAAAAATCAACCCAATAATTAGCATTTGTAAGAAGGTGACTAAGATCTTCAATAACCAGAAAGAACAAAAGAGGAGTTAAATGGAACCCTTAACGAAGACCTCTTTTAGCATGAAAAAAAGGGGAAGCTGCATAGTTAATAAAAAAAGAGACAGATCACAAGCATCCCATCACCTAGTTTATGAAATCGACCTCAAAACCCAAATGTGTAAGAAGCAATCTAAGATACATATAGCTCACATGATCATAGGCCTTTGATAAATCAATTTTAATCATTGCACCCTTTAATTTAAGTGATTTTATGTTACGCAGACCTTCTTGATTCACCCCAATGGCCTCATGAATATGATGCCCATCCAGAAACCCAAATTGTTCCTTAGAAATGGATACCAATAAAATCAGTTATATCCTCCTAGAAATCACTTTAAAAATGACATTATAGGTGCAATTACATAAAGAAATAGGATGAAAATATTTGAAATATTTATGGTTACCCACTTTGGGGATGAGAGCCATGAAAGTGGAATTGAAAGCCAGTAAAACCTTGCCCTCTTACCGAGAATCATTGAAAACCCTCAACAGATCTTTACAAATAACATCAAAAAAACCATAAAAAACTCAATACCCCAACCATTAGGCCCGAGGCTTTTATCCTTCTAAAAACTAGATATTGTAGCCTTTAACTCATCATTAGAGACATCCTCCATCAAATATATGTTATCTTCATCATTTATAAAGTAGTGGAAACATTGGGCTACCCTTATGGCTTTGGTGATATAATCCCTCTTAGGCTCATTGAATATATTTTGGAAATGTGAAACACTTAGGGAAGCAAGGCCATCGAAATCAAAGATATCTGCTCCCAAACCATCCTAAAGAGACCAAATGGTATTACACATCTTTCGACCTTTGCCATAAGCCTGAAAAAAACTTTTTATTCTCGTCCCCACAAGAAAGCCAAATAGCTCTACTCTTCAAACCCCATTCAACCTTCAAAGCTTCTAATATGGATTTTCTACGAGTTGTCAGACTGAAGAATGCCACCCTAGAATCCTCATCCAAATAACCACCATAACAGTAGTATATCCAACAAATCCTTCTCCTCTATACATATTTTTTGAATTGGAACACTCCATTGTACATTTCTTTACATCAAGAAGATTCTTTTTGAAATGTTGGGATCCACACAAACTCAATTGAGGATTATAAGAAATCCAACTCTCCTTAAAGAGTTTAGAGAAATATTCATCTTTGATATGAGAAGAGTTTAACTTAAAGGGGATACCAACCTGGGCCTAATAATTTTTAGCTCCAATATTATAGGATAGTTTTCATCTTCCCCACCCGAATTGACCCACTGCCTCATATCACTACAACAAAACAGGAAATTAGCATCACAAATAACGTTGCAATCCATTGTTTACGAGCACGCAAATTGGCTTCAAGTGACATCCCAAAATTTGGTGAAAAATGGCATGTTCACATAGGCACCTTGATTTGTGTCTAGAATAGCATGAGGCATCGCATCAATAATAGTGCCAAAAACTATTTCTTCCATTCTGGATTCCACTGTTGTGTCCATTTGTAATTCTAGTTTTTCTCCTAGTTGTTCTTCCTATTTTTCTTCTAGTATGGTATCGAAAATATCTTCTTTTTTGGCTTTCTAATTAATGCCAATTTATGCTTCCATCATAATGTCAAGTTTTGCTTCCAATATGGCACCGCTTGTTGCATCTAGCTTTTCTTCCATTATGAAATCTTCTTTAGCTTCTAATATGGCTTCCATTATATTTTCTTTTATTTATTTTAATAATGCTTCCATCATTTCTTCTTGGTTTTCTACCTAAATGGATTCTTTTTTTACTTCTTCAGGAACACCAAGTTTGTCTTCTAATATTTCTTCCATTTTTACTTCTTTGTTTTCTACTTGAATTGTTTCTATTTTTTCTTTTGAGGTAATGCCAAGTTTTGCTTCCATAATTACTTCTTTTTTCCCTACCTAAATTTCCTTTTTTTTTTCTTCTCAAGTAACACCAAGTTTGGTTGCGAGTATTGCTTCCATTATTACTTCTTGGTTTGCTACCTAAATTTCTTCTTTTTTTGTTTCTTAGGTACCACCAATTTTTTCTTTCAAGATTTCTTCTAGTGTGCTTTTCTAGTTTGGCTTCCATTGTTGCTTCCTTTTTCTCTTCTAGAATTTCTTCCCTATTAGCCTCATGAGTTTCTTCCTTTTAATTGGAATGTTTGCTTCATGTTTAGAGCCTAGGTTTTCTTCTATTATAGGCCTAAGGTTTTCTTTCTCTTAGTGTTGGGATTTGCTTCTGAATTAGCCTCCAATTTTTCTTCATGTTAGGAAACTAATATAGCTTCCTATTTAGAGCCAATAATAGCTCCAAGTATGGCTTCCAATTTAATTTCGAATTTTACTTCCATTTTAGAGCCATATTCTACTTCCATTTTAACAACTCATGATGCTTATTTTATAGCTTCCATTTATTAATTTAATATTTTTATTTCAATTAAATTAGTTAATTATATCATCTCTTAAATTACTTATATAATTATAGAATAAGTAGACATACAATTATAAAAACTTTAGGGAAGTGGACATCCAAACAAACTAACAACATATTTTTAACTATAACCATAATTTTTATATTATTAATAAAAAAAATTCTAGTCGTGGCTAGCTACACATAATGTAGGCCCTGATTCACATCAAAGAGATTTCTAGAGCATATCTCTTTAAGGTTTCTTACAGTTACAAACCACACCACAACATTGTAATAAAATAACAAGATAATTTTTTACAAACTATAACTTGTATTTTATATTATTAATAAACAAAGTTACTAGTCCATGACCAATGTCTACACATAATGCAGACCCAGATAATACATGTCCAAATGATATAAGCCAAAATGATACATGTCAAAATGATACAACTAAATATGGTACTATATTTGAAAATGATACATATGATAATAAACATGAAAAGAGGAATCATAACAAATTATCAACAATGATCCATGGTGGAGTCTATATGATCAATGTCATTGGCTACTACCAATAGATTGGTCATCATCATAGTCATGTATATCATGATTATCAATATCATGATTATCAACATCATGATCATCATCACTATCATCATCGGTGTTGTCTTCCTTGGTGTCATCTCCCTCTACTTCATCATCATTGTCTTGAATGTCTAAACCAGACCCAACATAATCTGGATTGATTTCAAGATGAACTGAATCATCTAGAAGACCTGTGTTCTGCAAAAAATGACATTCAAAATGAAAAGTTATTATTTATTTCATGTGATATTTAATATTTTTGTTATATTTCTAATATTACAACATATGAAATGAAACCATAATCATATGACAACATTTCAAGGTGCACACTTATACCATAATAAGATTTCAATTAAGTTACAATGAAGATGTCATTCTAATGATGTAAAACATGCAACAATTCTAATAATTGTTAGTAAATCATGGAATGGCACCCTACCCTTCTTTTGACTAGCGCGTGTGTTGTGTAGTGTACCAGACCCTGCTAGGAAGGAACGACCCTCCTTCTTAGTACGGAAACCAAGATTGCAACCCATCATCTCTAGTTACTAAAAAATTAACAACTTAAACAATTTGAATGCAATAAGAAATAATAGGTAACCACTATAAAAATTAACAAGATTAAACTACATAGAGAAAAATATAGGATGAATTTCGTCTTGTAGGTCTACATATTTGGTTCATTGTGTTATATGTTTACGATCGAGTCATTGCGTTAGCTCTTTATGATCTTGTTTTGCTAGTAGAGTGCCTTCTTCAATTAGGATTGGGTTGGAAGGGATTCCCTCCAATATTGGAGTGCCTTCGGGAGCTATCATGTTATCACTATCATTACCGTCGGTATTGTAAACAATGAACTCAATGTTGACTACCGCTTTAAACATTGCTTCAATTTTATTGTCAATTAATTCCAACTTATGGAAGATGCGGCATGCCCTGTTGTTAGATATCTCTCTTCAAAATTTTGGCAACAAATTTTCTATTAAACCAATATAGTTTTCTTAACTTCAAAATATTTTTGTACCTAGTTCTAGAGAAGTCCATATCAAGAATCCATCCTTTAAATTCTTCCTCAATTTACTCTTTGGTCAGGATTTTCCTCTTCTGTAGAATTGATTTCTTCATTTGGGCCATCTCTTCCTTGACCTTAGAAGATAAAATAGTATGGAAATTGCTAGTTGTTTTTTTTTTTTTTATATCCCTCTTAGCATTAATTACATACTAAAATAATTTCTTGGGAATACGGGTTATTTTCTTTAGATTAGACTAAATTTTTTAAGGATGGAAATTTATCTAAAAGTTTAGAAACCCTGTGAGTCTTACTAATACCTAATATGTAAACAAGAAAATGTTTGAGAATACTTTTGTAAAAGAATTCAAATTTCTAATGACTTTATATAGCCTCTATAAAACTTTGGCAATTTTGAAGGTAAAATCATTTTATACTATAAAATTTGGGCAATTTTGTTTTTAGAAAAAATGGAAATTAGCATATATTTTTTGGAAACAAACATGGAAAATTTGACCACTTGTGAATATTAGCCCTTGAAATTTTCCCTGGATCATTATACCTTGTACAAGACCCTATTTTTTTGGATTCTAGGTCAAATGCTATGGTTAATCTCTACAATATCACATACTAGAGGAGAATAGGGGTTTTTAGTTATAAGTGAGGCAAGTGATGGCTATCATAGGTCTCAAAAGTAAGAGGTAGAAAAGAAACATAGTTGGAACAACTCAGGAAGATAATTTAATTCTAAAACAATGGGATGGAGCCACTCAATGAAATCAACTTGTGATTCAAGATGACCCTATTTAGCTTAATAGAATCTATAGTTTGTAGATTAAAGGTTTGAGTAATGGTATTAGTTATCGTTGAATTTGGAAGAAATGGAAATAAGGATGAGATAACTAACCTATAAAATTAGAGATAAGCCTCAAAACCAAGTTTAGGAATGGATTTTCCATCATCGTCAAATGCCAAAGCTATGTCAACATCCACCTTATGAAATCTTCACAAATTGAAAAACTTGACAACTTGTTAATTCCATTATGATATGAAACTCTGATCAAATCATATGATTACATGTATACTTGCAATATGTATGGGTTTTCTCTAGAATTCCTTTGCCACTCCTTGTTTGTGAGATATCTAATACATTTATCATCAAGATGGCATTCACTTAGCTTATATGGTGGGTTGTGGCAGGGATGTCTATCACGTCATCTAGCTTGTGCTAATCAAAACTTTGAATTATTAAAAAGATGAGCTGCAAAGTAGCATATCCCTATTGTAAAAGTAGTGAGTGAACGTGAACATGAGATTGGACATTGCAAACAAGGCTCGACTTTGTTGAATAATATTATGAAAGAATGTTTGGATTAACGTAGTGGAAAAAACTGCATCATCTCTTCACACAAAGAATTCTACATAATGAATTCTCTCCGCAGAAGCATTTCTTAATAACAAATACTAGTGCGCAACAATTTTCCAGACTTCTGCATGCATCCTCTTTTCTCATAGTTTTTATGTGCCATTATTATTATATATTGTTGGTAATATTTTGATACTAAATAATCCATATCTTCGTATTCCAAATACCGCTAATTAATTTATTAAAGGTTGTGTGGAGTGCAATGAGAACTCCACACAATGAAAGCTTTCCACACAAATATCTCTACATAATGAAAGCTCTCTATAGAAGCATTTGTTAATAACAAATACAAGTTTGTCGTGGAGTTCCCCACTTTCACATGCATTCTCTCTTTGCATTGTTCTTTCACATCATTATTATTATATATTATTGGTAATAATTTAACACTAAATAATCTATAGCTCTGTATTCTGAATACCACTAATTAATTGATTAAAGATTATGCGGAGTGGGGACAAAACGTCATATAATGAAAGCTCTCTGAACAAAGTTATCTGCACAATGAATTGTCCAACAATAAATGAGATTTGTTAATAACAAATACAAATGCGTGATGATGTTCTACACTTCCACATGCATTCTCTTTTAGCAAAGTTCTCCTGCATCATTATTATATAATATTGGTAATACTTTAATACTAAATAAGTTGTATCTTCGTATTCCAAATTGTATTGCCACAATGTTCCAAATTTCTGCATGCATTCTCCCTCTGCACAATTTTCTACTGCACCTTCCATATTAGTTTTTAAATGATTATAAGGCTCTTGACATTAGAACTAAATATAGTGCATTATTAAGGATATGTCTCTTTATTAATCGAAGAATTAGTGTGAAAACAAGGATTAACAAAAAACATTAATGTTTATAACATATTATATTATGTAAACATGCTAATGATAACGGGTAACATACAAATTGTTGAAAGCATTTAGTACCTGAGCATTTGAGAAGAAAACATGCTCATCACAACCATATATGCAAAAATTGTGTCGAGATAGAAATTTTTGCAAAGATGTGGAAACTTGGAGTGATAGATAGTAATTACGATGCAGACGAGTTCACACTTAGAATCGAAGAATTAATTAATGCTTAGAAGTATTATTAATACCTATTCAAAAAATTGATACGCAATCATGATATCACTCAAGTGCTTAATAGCATTTACTCTGATGCATTGTGTAATGATTGTTGGCTGCAAATATATCAATAAAATTGAATCTATTGATATTATAAACTATTCTTTTCAGCATTTATTTGGAAAATTCAAGTATATGCAAAGGTTTTCGCAACCAATATACCTCATATAAAATTGAAATGGTGTGTGGATCCCCTTCATACACTTCTAATTGCTTATTTCTTTTCCACAATAAAATCTTACTCCCCATTTTTGCAGTCGGCACATGTATAATTATTATTGGTTGTATATATATCAAGAAGAACGTATTTATCGATATCATAAAATAATATTTTCACCATTTATTGGGTGAATCGATATGTAACCAAGGTCACATCATAAGAACATAATTAATACTTAATCGTAGAGTAATGATAAAATAATTATATGTTTAGATCTTATGCGAATTCAAGTATAGAGTAAGAAGAAATTGTAATGGATACCTAGTCAAAATTAGATGCCTAGACAATGTAGCCATGCCTAGACAAAATCACACTAAATATAAGAAATCATCTATTGTTATTTCTCCAATTTGCATGAATTATGGACTTTGATCTCGTTGCATGTATTCTAGTTATTTCTTACTAATTTTGCTATTAAAGATAGAATGTGAACTGTGAAATGCTTTAATAAATTAATCCCACATCTCTACACTCTACAAATTTCAATATGAGCCATAATGATCTCATTATTAACCTTAATTAAATTTTTAATATTTAGTAATCTTCATTCCAGAAAGTTCATATTGTGGATGGGTAACATATACGAAAGCGTAAAAAATAATGAGCGAAGGTTCTAATGCACATATTGATTTCTGCACATCCTTCTACTCTGCTAGAATGGAAACTAGTTGTGGAGCAATGTTTAAGAATTCATGTGTTAAAATAAATGTTGAAAAGACTATTTTATAATATCGATCAATTTGTTAAAAAAAATAATAATTGTACAATGTCAATTTACTAAATAAATGCTTACATTAACTAAAAAGAGAAATAAACAGATATGCAAATTAAGCTACAAAAATATTTTGAAATTAGAGAAATATTATTTGGGTTTCGAAAAGGCTGGAAAAATAAAATTTTACAATGAAATCAAAGTAACATCTAAATCAATGATGATTTACATTGGCGTACAATATAGCCCTCAAATTAAATAGAGTGATATAGATAAATGTCATACATGGAAATTAATTATGTTATTTTCGAATTTGATGATGAACTATGGTGAAACACTTTTATGCTTTGGTTTTTATTTTTTTGTCTTATTCTTAGTTGTTCTTTTGTAACTTTTCTTTTGATATTAGTTCATTCCTATGCAAGTCTAAGTGGTTCATCTCTATTATTAGATGAAACACTATTATGTTTAATGTAAAATCCTTCATCATTCTATCTTGTTCATAGCATTAGTATATTCAAGTCTTCTTTGTTTTCTAGTAAAATACATGTGATGCGAATAAGGCACATACATGTGTGGAGTTGGTGAATGAGCGAAGTGAATTCGACATCACCTAGAAAGCATTGGTCAAGGGGAGGATATAGATCATAGCCCTGTCAACAAGTTTGATTTTAACGATTCTACATTTGATCAATACAAAATTTGTAATCAGCTTTCATATCTTAAAATTCTTGTGGAAAAACTCCTAAGAAACATACATTATGAATGCCATACTATTATCTCATTAATGAATGGTCTCCAATGCAACTAGTGGAAGATGCCAGATAGATAAGAAAATTTGTTGAGGGTTCAAGAGTGTATACAAGAAAAACTAAATTGCTTTGAAGGCTGATTGACTCATATGGAGAAACATGTACATTATGAGTGTCCACCATCAACAAGATCAACAATAGAAAAACGTGTTCCATAACTACCCCTCATAGTTATTAGTTTTTGGGTATGTAATGATCCTGAAATTTTTATGGATCTATGTTTATTTTCCTATTTTGGTAGTGAAACAACTTTTTGTTAAGCTATTGTCGATATTATAATCCTTCTTTGTTTTTAGTATAAACTGATACTTAGTTTCATTTACAAAATCTTCCAACATTATCGATTGTTCGAGCTTTTTCTTCTCAACCTTATTTGGATATAACTCTATTTAAAATTTGATGAGATGATCGTTTATCTCCATGTGCTTCAATTCATTTTTAGTCTTTAATATCTTATAATTCATGCTTTATTGATCTTTAAAAATTGCTTCAATGCATTAAAAATAAGTTTTATTTAGCATATTGCACAACACCATGATCAAATGTTTAAAATGGAAAAAAAAATTAAAATGAAAGTTTATTAGGGATTAGTAGCAATGTTGGTCATAACAATGTCATAGAAATCATTAATGAAGTAGCTATTCACAAAATTAGCCTAGCTTGATGCAGACTACGGAGGAAGAAAGCATGATTTAATATAGTCCCGGCTACTTAACAAAACCCTTTGGACACAATTTTCCTGCTCAGCCTTCATGTCACGCTTCCCAAACAATCTTTCTCCTTTCTTCGAAAATTAATTACAAAGAGTAATTCAACATTGACTATTGTAAAACAAAATATGGCATATTTTCATAATTCTTTGAAAAATAAAAACCATAGTTTAGCGTATTATGATATTGTTGGGATGGGACCCTCTAGGGGTAGAATTGGACTAAAATTAGCCATTTCTGTAAAGAATTTTGTAAAATATGTAAATTCTCCACAAAATGTGAATGTGGAGCATGCAAATAGATAGAGTCAAAAGGGCCTTAGCCCCTTGCTTTTGGTCAGTTTTGAAGACTCACCCATGAGCCAAGGGCCATGGTATTGTATTAGGAAAGTTATAAATAGTTGAGTCTTAGAAGTAAGTTGGGATAGAGAATATGGTATATTGATGAGTTTTGTTGTCTTGGGAAAGAGGTAAGGCAGGAAGGCTCTGCTTCCTGCACTTAGATAGAGAAGGGAAGGCTCCTGCAACAAAGTGCGTAGGAGGCCTAGGTAGAGTCCCTAGCGAGTGTCCGGACCCCTGCAGCTGTGTGCGTAGGGTAGTGTTTGAGTCTATATTGAAGAATTATGAGTAATAGAGATCGATTTGAAGTGGAATACTTGCATTTATCTGTTATCTAAGTATCTATTATTTGTTTATTGCGTCGATTACTGTTCCATGTGAATTAATGTCTTGTATCCGCATGAATTTCTTTAATTGAACATATTTTCACTTAATAATATGATTATGATTCACGAAGGTTTTGACTTAGATTCAAAGTAGAGACATAGGTCTATGCGACAACAGATCTAGATCCCAAAAACTCTAGGAGACCTGTTTATGTGCATGAAATTAGTTGAACGGTAGCTTTTGGACCTGAGTAATATAGTAAACTTGTTTCAGGAAGGATTGGAGGTCATTAGAGCTAGCTTTAGGGCTCGAGCACTAATGGAGGGTAGATCTACGTAAACTCCATCTAGGGTTACATTGTGATGTTTGTAAGTAGGTAAATCGAATGTTTAAGGTCCACAAGGACTAATTTTGGACCTTCGCGAGGGTCTAAAGGCCACCTTAACTTAATTACAAAACGATTCGTAGATGTTTATCGATCTGTGCGAAGGCATATCTAAGGTGCGAGAAGAGATCACACTAATCTCTATATGCAGAAACTTGGTTCTTGCATCCCCCAATACTTCTTCAAGTGAGACTGCAGCGTGCGCTACACGGGTTGTTATCGAAAGGGCCAACAGTGTAGGTTTTTGTTGGTTGGCACAACTAACTCTGAATCTAGGTCAAGACCCCCTAAAGAAAAAAATGGTTCTGTTAGACTGTAGTCTCACCCAAAGTAGTATTGGGGGATGCAAAAACCACGTTTCTGCATCCAAAGGCTAGTGTGATGTCTTCCAGTGCCTTGGATTTGCCTTTGCGTAGAGCGATAGACTTCTAGGGCTCATTATTGTAATTAAGTTAAAATGACTTTCAGACCTCGAGAAGGTCCACGATTAATCCTTGCGGACCTTAAACAATTGATTTACCTACTTATGCGCATCAAAAAGTAAGCCTAGATTGGAGTTCGCGTAGATCTACCCTCCATTAGAGCCCGATCCCTAAAGCTAGCTCTAATCACCTCCAATTATTCATGAAACATGTTTATTGTATTATTCCGGTCTAAAAGATAACGTTCAACTAATTTCGCACACATAAGCAGGTCTTCTAGTGTTTTTGGGATCTAGATTTGTTGTCGCATAGACTTATGTCTCTGCTCTGAATCTAAATCAAAACCTTCATGAATCTTATTTGATCATATTATTAAGTGAAAATACGTTCAATGAACCTAATTCACACATATACAAGACATTAATTCACATGAAAAAGTAATCAATGCAATAAACAGATAATAGATAAACACAAGTATTCCACTTCAAATAGATCTTTATTACTCATTTTTATTTAGTACAGACTCAAACACTACCCTGCGCACACAACAGCAGGGGTCCGCGGAATCAGTTGTGGTATCTATGGAGGCCTCCTATGCACTCATCTGCAGGAGCCTTCTCTTCTCTATCTAAGCGTAGGAAGCAGAGCCTTCCTTCCCTAGCTATTGCCCAAGACAACAAAACTCTTCAATGTACCCAATTCTCTATCCCAACTTACTTCTAGGACTTGCTAAGACTCAACTATTTATAGCTTTCCTAATACAATACCATGGCCCCCAGCTCATGGGTGAGTCTTCAAAACCAACCAAAACTAAGGGGCTAACGCCCCTTTCACTCTATCTATCTGCGCACTCCGCATCCACATTTTGTGGAGACTTCACATATTTGACAAAATTCTTTACAAAAATGAATAAGTTTAATCCAATTCTACCCCTAGAGACCCCATCCCAATAGGCCCCCAACAAAAAGATCATGACTCACCCTCGAGTCACTGTGTTGGTTGTTCCACATTCTGGCCGAGTTCATTTAATGCCTTGGTCGGCTCCTAAAGCTCTGCGGTACTCTGTTCTACTGCTTTTTGTACCTCCTGGATAGTTTTTAAGTGGTTGGCCCCTCTACTGCTAGTTGCATAGTATTTTGTGTCTATTGCATTGCCTTTAGCTTCTCATGAATGTTCTATGAAAATTGGCAGACTTCCTCTATCCAAGGCTCAAGCCGGGCTCTAAGCAAGGACTATTTTTTGTGCAACTCCTAGATCTGCATCAATTTTTTCTTGCCTTCCTGCATGTGTGTGAAGCGCTGGACTAGTGCCAACATCTGTGTGGGTGTGTTGATATCATCGTATTGCTCCCACGCTTCCTTGATTTCTGTGTTCAACTACTGCAGCGTAGGATCCTCCTGTAGTGTATTCCATAGGCCCATTGCCTGAATGAAGAGGTGGTTGCAACCTTGAACTGCGACATCTAACTAAGACATGGATTCTTTTATCACCACACCTCTTTGTTCCCAAATCTCCGGCAGTGTGGTCGGGTGCAACTTCAACTACAACTCACCTATTTGCATCCGAAGATCGAAAGTCACCTTATCGACCTTTTCTTTTTATGCACGCACTCCATCAGCCAATTTCCTCACTTTAGTGGAGGCCTCTACATCTTCAGGTATATTTAGCTCAGGTATGGGCTTGCAAGCCTGCTCAATTGCTGTGACCAGGTTCTAGCATTGTGTCCGCAACTCTTCCTACTCCTTCAATGATTGAGTTTTTTTGTGAATAACTACTTGTTGTTGAATTTAGACTCACTGACCACAGTGAGTGCGTGTTGTTCTCTAATCTTGTTTCTATTGTTGTCGATCATTCTAGTTGCTTGGAAGCTGCTGGAGGAGAGCTAGTTTCCTCCACATAAAGAAGACTTACCCGAGGCAACGCGATCTACCTCGTCGTGGGCCACAAAAGAATCAGAGCATATTAGGGAAACAAATATCTTTTGGGTTTTGATGGATATGGACCTTCACATGGTGGTTAATCAGCGACCACGATTGTATCCCACTTTGTTCGCACATCTATCGACCTATACTAAATTCAAAGCCGATTTCCATAGATCCTCGATCAAAGCGTGAAGAGACCCTGAGCAGAAATGGCACCAGTTGACTTATATGGTGACAGACATAGATATAGAGGAAGTTGTGGGGATTTGGCCTCTGGAATGGTGCACACCAACGGAATTAGATGCAGGAACAAGCACAGGCACAAAAAGCTATGCTGCACAAAAGCGGAAGGATGTCGCTCAAAAGGTTGCACACACACTAACAGAACAAAAGAAGAAGGAAGCTGCAAAGGCAACTGCGAAGAAGGCTCGAATGGAAAAAGAGAGTGCTGCTAAAAAGCAGACGGAGAGGGAGAAATGGGAGTCATAGTAAGGCAACAAATAAACTTCGCATGAAACAGAAGAATAGGAGCTGCCAAACCAGGGTGAAGGGGTGACAAGGGGCAGAGCACCCCATTGATTTTGAAGAAACGCGGGAAGGAATAGACTGGAGGATCTCAAAAGAAACAAAAGACTAACAAGCAGACACATCTAGATCCCATGGTGCTGATCGAAGGTGATCTTGATGAGATTAACAACAAGATACAGGACACAACGACAGAGGTGCTGCAGCAATTTGAGCAGGAATACATGCAGACACTAGGAAGTGTCCAGAAGTATCTCACAGGCTGCAGATCTAGGCAAACATGATTCAGGTGGATGTTGGAAAGATGAGCAGTGCAAAAGTGAGTCTAATGTAGGGTCATGGCATTGCCACGGAGATCGAATGGCCTTTGGATCTTAGAATCTTTCCTCTACCAGAGAGGTCAATGGTGTGGAATCGGACAAGGATCATGCGGTGCTCCACACAATAAAAAGTATGGGACTTAACCGTCTCGCACTGCAGCACGAGTCTCTTCATGCGCTACATTAGGGGGTCTCAGATGAGATGAAGATTAGAGAAAAATGCACACTCACTGTGGTCAATGAGTTTAAAGTCAACAACAAGCAGCTATTCATCGAAAAAACTCAGGCATAAAAGGAGCAGGAGGAGCTGCGGACAAAATGCAAGAACCTGGTCACAACAACTGAGCAGGCCTGCAAGTCCGTGCCTAAACTGAATATACCCAAAGATGCATAGGCCTCTGCTAAAGTGAGTAAATTGGATGCTGGACTGCGTGCATCAAAAGTAAAGGATGATAAGGTGACTTTCAATCTTTGAATGCAAATAGATGAGTTGCAGTTGAAGTTGCAGCCAACCACACCGCCAGAGGTTTAAGAAAGAAGAGGTGCAGCGATAAAAGAATCGATGGCTGAGTTAGATGTTGCAGTTCAAGGTTGTGACCAACTCTTCATTCAAGAAATGGGCCTATGGGATACACTGCAGGAGGATCCTACACTACAGCATCTGAACATAGAAATCGTGGAAGCGCAACAATAGTACGACAAGATCATCACACCTGCATAGACGTTGGCGCCAGGGTAGCGCTTCATGGGCTTGTAAGAAGGCAAGACAAAATTGATGCAGATCTAGGAGTTGCAGAAAAAATAGTCCTTGCTCAGAGACCGACTTGAGCCTTGGATAGAGGAAGCCTACCATTTTTCACATAACATTCATGAGAAGTTGAAGGCAATGCAACAGACACAGAGGACTACACAGCTTGTAGTAGTGGGGCCAACCACAGAGAAACTGGTCCAAGATGTACAACAAGCAGCATAACAGAGTACTGTGGAGCTTCAGGCACTGACCAATGCATTCAACGAAATATGCCAAAAAGTGGAACAACCAGCATAGTGACTCGAGGGCAAGTCACAATCTTTGTGTGGGGGGCCTATTGGGATGGGGTCCCCATGGGTAGAATTGGACTAAACTTAGTCATTTTTGTAAAGAATTTTGTAAAAGATGTAAAGTCTCCACGAAATGTGGATGCAGAGCACACATATAGATAGAGTCAAAGGGGCCTTAGCCCCTTACTTTTGGTTAGTTTTGAAGACTCACCCATGAGCCGAGGACCATGGTATTGTATTAGGAAATCTATAAATAGTTGAGTCTTAGTGAATTTTAGAAGTATGTTGGGACAGAGAATTGGGTACATTGAAGAGTTTTGTTGTCTTAAGCAAGAGTTAGGGCAGGAAGGCTCTGCTTCCTATGCTTACATAGAGAAGGGAAGGCTCCTACAGCTGAGTCCATAGGAGGCCTGGGTAGAGTCTGCAGCTGAGTGCGTGGACCCCTGCAGCTATGTGCACAGGGTAGTGTTTTAGTCTATACTGAAGAATTCTGAGTAATAAAGATCGATTTGAAGTGAAATACTTGCATTTATCTGTTCTCTAAGTATCTATTATCTGTTTATTGTGTTGATTACTGTTTCATGTGAATTAATGTCTTATATCAGCGTGAATTGGGTTAATTGAACGTACTTTCACTTAATAATATGATTGCATAAGATTCAAGAAGGCTTTGACTTAGATTCAGAGCAGAGACATAGGTCTACACGATGACATATCTAGATCCCAAAAACTATAGAAGACTTTTTTATGTGCGAGAACTTAGCTGAACGTTATATTGTTTATGTGCGAGAACTTAGCTGAATGTTATATTTTGGACCTAAATAATATAGTAAACCTATTTCGCAAAGGATTGGAGGTGATTGGAGCTGGCTTTAGGGCTCAGGCTCTAACGGAGAGTAGATCTACGTGAACTCCAATATAGGGTCACTTTTTGATGTGTGTAAGTAGGTAAATCAACTGTTTAAGTTCGCAAGGACTGATCATGGACCTTTGCAATAGTCTGAAGGCCGCTTTAACTTAATTAAAGAAACGGGCCCTAGAATTCTATCGATCTATGCGAATGTAGATCCAAGGCATGGGAAGACATCACACTAGTCTCTTGATGCAAAAACTTGGTTCTTTCATCCCCCAATATTGCTTCGGGTGAGACTACAGCTTGCGCTACATGGGTTGTTGCCGAAAGGGCCAACAGTGTAGGGTTTTGTTGGTTGGCACAACTAACTCTGAACTTGGGTCAAGACCCTTGTGGTGAAGTAACATTATGAGTGCAGACACAAACAATTTCATCTAGCCCGATAGCGGGTCTAGCCACAAACAAGACATTCTATGGAATATTTCTCTTTACATTTTATGTTTAATGTTTTCGCCAATTGTGGCCGAACTTATATTTATGTGCATAGCTGAGCGCAAACCTCAAAGCACTGAGGAACATTTGAGTCTTAGTGTCTGATAGATAGAGAGAAATGGATGTTAAAGTTGTCCTAATTTCCCTTCTTCTAATGATGCTCCTATGCTTTGTCTCCATGGCATCCTCTGTAGTCAATTACACTCATACAGAAGATGGCTTTTATGGTCATCATTCTCACTCTGAAGATTTTGTTTCTATTGAACATAATATGCTACAGGAAGGTCATCAAATCCCATTGTGGATGGACATGCAGGCTCTCTTGTCATTTAAGAACCATATTGAATATCCATCTGGAAAGCTCTCCAAGTGGACAACTGAGAACTTAGAGGAGGTATGCTCCTGGTATGGTATTACCTACCAACAATGCAATCCAAGAGCAGTCGCCATAAGACTTCCCGGATTAAATTTGACAGGTATTATTTCACCGTTTATTGGTAGCCTCTCACTGTTACATACTTTAAATCTTTCTGACCATAATTTGACAGGAGGAATTCCACCTGAAATTGGGAAGCTTAAAAAGTTGCAAGTACTTGACCTAAGCTTTCACTATATGCTCTTACCTATTTCAAAATCAATGAGCATTGATTATATGCTTATTGGATCTATTCCAACATCACTGTCTGATTGCACAAGCCTTGAACGTCTTACCCTTTCTCATAACAACTTTACAGGTTCCATACCAACAAAGTTTGGTTTTCTAGTAAAGTTGAAACTGCTTGACCTGTCATACAACTCTTTGAGTGGTTGCATCCCTCCAACTCTTAGCAACTGCACTAAGCTATCGACTCTCTTCTTTCTTCTAACTACTTCACAGGTACCATACCAATAGCGTTTGGTCGTCTTGTAAAGTTGGAACAGCTTGATTTATCATACAACTCTTTGACCGGCATCATCTCTCCCACTCTCAGCAACTGTACTAAGCTATGGACCTTGTTCCTTTCTTCTAACAAGTTCACAGGTACCCCACCAACAACATTTGGTCATCTTATTGAGTTGTGACACATCAATTTGCGATACAACTCACTCAGTGGTCACATCCCTCTAACCTTAGGAAATTGTACCAGGTTATAGTCCCTCATTATGAATGACAATCGGTTGTCTAGCAGAATCTCTCAAAGCATCTTTGGTAGTTCATTAAAAATATTTGAAGTATCACAAAATTCATTTAGTGGAGATTTTGACATAACCTTTCCAGTTTCTATGGTGATTTTCAGTGTGTAATCCAATAACTTCACTGGATGTTTCCCTTCATCTTTGGTCAACTGCAATAAAATGAAAGTAATAAATTTAAGGAAAAACAGATTTTATGGGGAAATTCCTTTGTATTTATCTTATCTCGAGTTACAAATTTTGAGCCTGGGTTATAATAAGTTTTCCGGTGGTATTCCTTTATGGATTACCAATCTGATAAAATTGGAAATATTGGATCTGTCCAATAATAAATTCAGTTGAAGAATACTCTATAACTTAAAACTTCAAGGATTTGCAGGACATACATTATCTCCGCAAACTTGTCAAAGGCTTGTGAACAATGTATTATATTATGAACTAGAGATTGTGATAAAAGGAAATGAGTATTTATTGGTATATGTTTTACCTACAAATACAATATTGGATTTGTCTAAAAATACTCTTACAAGTGAAATCCCTGCAAGTATAGGAACTTTGGGTTGGTTGAGATTATTGAATTTAGCTTGGAACCAATTGGAAGGGCAAATTCCTGCATCTCTTGGTACCATATCTACTTTGGAGCAATTGGACTTGGCCAAAAATAACTTGAGTGGAGAGATTCCTCAAAATATCTCTAAATTATATTCGTTGTCAACTGTGAATTTTTCATTTAATAGTCTATGTGGCTCAATTCTAGCCGGACCACAACTCTCCACATTCAATGTAAATTCATTTCAAAAGAATAAGTGCTTGTGTGGGCTTCCCCTACAAAGCTGCAAAGTAATTAAGTGCTTTTGTGGATCTCCCTTGCCAAGCTACAAAGAGAATACAACAAAATTAGTGGAATGTGGATGGTTGCATTATATAGATAAAAAAATGTCATTAATAAGTTTGGGAATATGGGCCATAACTGGATTTGGTGGAGTTGTTATTGTCTTCATATTTGGAAGAAAGCAAGGGACTGGATGTTGTCCCCAAATATCCGAAAACGCTTTTATGGAGAATATCGACTCCCTACATAGTGGAATGTGGAGCATGGAAAAGTTCTATCTTCCATATGAATTCACCTAAATATTACTATATGGTGAATAAATAATGTGTATGATACTCAATGATATCAAAGAAGGCTTAAAATTTATATGATTTTTTATTTTGCATAGATTTATATACTAGTAATTAAACCACATGTTGCAAAGGAAACATAGTAAGGCGGTAGCATATGAAACAATAGCATAAAAGAAAGAAGAAAACAATTATGCAATTTTGTTTCTTTAATGGAGTTTCTCTGAGAAAAATTCCAAAAACGTTTATTTTCCCACCAAACAAAGAGAAACAATCAAATTTTCTGGTGAGAATAATGGTAGAAACTTTTAAATGTAAGAAGTTACTCCCTTCACTGGTGATAGTATATTTTGGTTTTCAAAGAAACTTATTTTCTTGATCTTTGAAAGAATAGATTCCTCTCCAACAAACCCTTCGGAAATACCTTTCTTAATCAACTGATTGAAATAGGTAAGTTCCTTTTGTCTAGTACTCTCTGAGTTATTGAACTTAAGGCACATGTAAAGAGATTGTTAGACAAAAGAGAGCAGAGTGAATGAATGTCAAATGGATATCACATTGAGGAATCTCTTCAGGTTTTCTCATGTGGTCCTTCTTGAATTGACAAGGTAGTAGGAACTTTCTCAACTCGAATTCCTCTAGAAAGGGGTGGAGAATTATGTTTAGTGAACAACTGGACCTCAAATCAAAATATCCATCTTAGTGATTGTTATGGAACAACTTCTTTGTTATTGATTGCATGTAAGTTGCACTTTTTCATAATGGATGAGACAATTGGGCCAAAGTACTTAGGACCTCTATATGAGGAAATATGCATTCTTATTTTTTTGCTACGTGATGGATGCAATTGGTTTTAATAACTAGGTTGGGCAGAATTCATCCTTCCAGGAAATGACTTGCTTCTATCACATTCCCAATGCCGAATTCCTCTAATAATACTCATGGAATTATGACTTTGCTTTATAGTTGGAATGCTTTAATGGCATGTTGTACATCGTAAGAGACTACTAAGAAGCTTAAGTATGGTATATAATTCTAATATTTATGCTATCCGTCTTTACCTGTCATTTTCACATAAAACATAGAGTCGTTTTCATCACCAATTTTTATGGATAAGGGACATTTGAGCCTTTTTTAACCCTTGGGGATGCTTAATATATCTCACTTCATATACATCTATATTAGCGTTGAAAAATGTGCAATAAGAAATGTTAAATTTGGAATGTGCTAAAAACAGACCTGCTAAAAATAGCATGTCTAAAAATAGCAGTTTGGCCAGTGAGGTCATTGGCCACATTGGGTGAGAGGTGAAACTGTTGAAAATAGAAAGTTATAAAAATAGCATTTCTTGGTCCCTTCCTATATATAGCAGTCCCTAGTCTATCTATAGGAAGTAAAATTAACTTTTGTCTTAACAGCAGTTGGAAATATTAATTAATTAATTCAATTGAGTTAATTAATTAAGGAAATTCGAATTTGAAGTCTTTGTGAGCATGCACATGAGTTTCCTCCACTGGTTGAGGGAATAAGCATGAGTTCTATAATGAGAGAATCGGTTGACTTAGTTCTAACTAGTCAAGTCCAGTTAGATTATTTTAACAAGTTGTTAAAATAATAAAATTTAGTTTGTTAATGCTTGCATACATGTGACAACTATTATTTTAGATAACTGAGAATTCACTCATGGATAATTGTTGCATGTCAGTGTTGTCAAAGATCCAGTTGAGATCAAATGTGGGACATTGTACTATCATATGCTTGGATATTTCTAGTAAGGATTCCTTGCATAGAGAAGGATCTATTATAGGAGATTGGAGGATTTGTGGCCTATATATTGAGGCCTAGGTAGTCCATGATTTTCATCTTCTGATTGAAGATCATCAGAGTACAAAGAGAGCAGAATAGCTTGAGAGCTGATTCTTTTTTGTATTGTGAAGAGGATTTCCACTTGATTGATAATACATGGTTGGGGTTAATGCTGGTGCTTTCCCACTATATCTTGTGTTATGTGTGATTATTTCTCTTGATCAGTTATGCATGTTTCTACTTGATGTTTCTCATGAATTCGATTATGCTTCCGCTTAATGTTTTGTAGAAGTAGAACAAGTATTATGCTTTAGGACATTGCATATATCGGTTTATTCTACAGGTGAAATTTCTACAAATACTTCCCAAAACAACTTCCAAACCCTGACTGATCCATACACCTTCAGTCTGAAACCTACAAAAATACTTTGTAGATGTGCTCAAATCAGAAATCATAGGTTACCAATGGATTCAGAACATCCAAAAACCCCTAAGCAGCCTCTTTATGAGCTCAATTTGGATAAAAAAGTCAAAACATTATGAGCTTCCAAGCTCTCTCTTCAACTTGAGTGTTAACCATCCTACAAATTTCCCTTATGGCCAACTGTCCTACAAATCCGCCTTGAAAATAGCTAATGGAGCAACAATTTAGCCCTCCGAATGTGCATTCTATTGGATGTTTAATTCGTCCAATGACCCCTGGAGACCGAAAATCAGGGTCATATCGCCACATAGGGTCAAGGGTTGGGCCTTATCACTCGCTCCCGCCGGTTAAGCCCTTAAACATTGGGCGAGTGGTTATATGGTGCCACGAGTCCGAGGGTTGGGCCTTAACACCCACCCTACCTTTCAGAGCTCTGAAATCCTATGCACACTCATGTTGGTGTTCCATGGGACTAAACCTTAGCACCTTAAACCTAAGCGCCTTTTCTCCGCACCTGTGGTCATATTAAGGACCAAACGACCAAGGGTTGGCCCCTTGCCTTGGTACCTTTGGCATATGCCCCAAAACCTACGTTTATGGTCACGTCAGGGTCATAAGACCATGGGGTTGACCCCCCCTCAGAGTGCCTTTCGCTTAGCGGACCCCAAGCTTCTGCCGAGGGTCATATCAAGGCCAAGCGACCAAGGACTAGGGCCTTAAACTCAACTCCTCCGCACTTTGGCTCTAGGTTATATGTTTTCGATCTTATGGTATGTCGTTATGGGCACCAGGACCTCGGGCCGGGGTTAAACCCTAGCCCTTGGCTCTCCTCTGCCATGGTTATGTGGTGTGGGGTGCGTTGGAGGGCTTAACCCTGGCCCCTTCCCCCATATGGCACCAATATAACATTTAAATATGAGTTTTGTGCAATAGTTAATAAGAAACAATGTGCGCCCTAGTGGTAAGGTCCTACATTGCTGGCTTAGAGGTCTCATGTTTGATCCCTGTGGGGGGAATTTGGCCCATAATAAATTTTGGTCGACTGAGGGGAGGCCAAGTGGCAGCCACCTATTGGCCCACGTGGGTCCTAGTTATTGGCCCACAAAAACCACCAATAAAAACTCAATGAAGTTTTGACTAATGCGGAGTGGACACTTGTTGAGATGTCATTGGTTCTTGCAAACATAATCAACTTCCCAGTCACCTTACCTAGTCAGCGTACAGATTACACATTTAGCATAACTGCAAAAAAATTGCACGTTTGGGAAAATGATCAAAACGCGATCTCGAGAGCATACAATAGCAATTTTGAGCAATTCAAGTTGTGTTGGATTAAGATTAGCAAGTTCTTCGATGTGGAGCCATTTCAATAAATTTTGGGCACTTTCATTTTTTAGCTTAAAATTGATCACCTGATCAAAAGGGTATCGTAATAAGATGGGAAGAGGAAAGAGGTATACAAAGGTATTGGATGGGTGTTGAAACGATCTCAATTTGAGCTTCCAGGTGTGTCCATGTTTTTCGAACTCACATTCTATAATCAACCTAATAAAACCATGATGGTATCAACTTCTTTCTTCATTTCTATGTTGATTTTGAATGGTTGTAAGATGTTTTTTTGGAAAAGAACTATGTTTGTGAATTTATATTGTTCAAAATTTCGGGTGGACACTCCACCCATCATCAGGGACATAAAAGCTTGAGATGATGTGAATGGGAATCACGAGGAGAATAATTAGAATGGTGACAAAACTAGCCGTTATGACAAAAAAATGAATTAATTATTAAAAAATATAAAAAATGAATCAAATTTCTTGAAAAAAGCAAACGACATATAAGGAAGGGGAGGAAAGAATCAGTCAAGAGATACAAGAGAAGAAACAATTAAATATATGATAGGGCAGAGTAACAATTCCTAAAATTTAAAATTTAAAAAGACTTGTAAAATATTAAATATTAAACATCTAATGTAATTTAAAAATAAACTTACACAAATTAAAATTAAACTTTTTAAATTAATTTGAAAAGAAGAAAAAGGAACTAATAGTGAATTTAAAAATATTTAAATAGAGAATTGTAATTCAAAAAAAAAACTTTGAGATGATGTGAACAATATTGCTAGGAGAATAAATCGAATGACGGGGAAATTAGTCATTATGAAAAAGTTAACATATTACTAAAAATTAGTCAAATTTCTTGAAACGAGGAAACAAAAATCAAACGAAGGGGATGAAGGGATCGGTCATGAGTTATAGGAGAAGAAAGTATTAGATATATGATAAGGTGGGTAAAAGGTCTAAAAATTAAGATTTAAAAAAACTAAAAAATAATAAATAAGTAAATAAATTTAAAAAAATTTACATATTAAAAATTAAACTTTTAATTTAATTTAAAAAGAAGAATTAGATGCCCATGGAGCATAAAGCAGACGATGAAAACGTGTTATTTTAAGGAAATTTGTGGTGTAAAGGTCACTTGTTTGAAACTTCATAGGTAAAAATCCAACCATGTTAAGAGTTGATGTGGCACAGGCGAGGTGCGATCCCCGGGTGATTTTGACAGCTTAGATGCCCATGAGTCATAGCTACTCAATCCATAGGCTAGTCATGCAGTCATCTCAGGACTCACATAAATTAGCAAAAAAAAAAATAAGAAGAATTAAAGAATAATAGTGAAATCAAATATTTAAATAAAGAATTAAAATTCAAGGTTTAAAAAAAAAATAGATTGATAATTAAAATTAGAACGTAGAAATAAAATAAAAAATTAAAATTAAAATGTAGAATCAAATTTTGTTTTATTATATATTTTATTTATTTATTTATTTTAATAGCAATAATGAAAATAATCAAAGAGATATAGAACAGTCGATGAAGGAGCGCGCTGTTAAGGCGCTCCGTAAGCAAAGGTCACCGGTTCTAGTCTTGTCAATACTAAAAATCCAGCATGGTTTCCGATGGTGCGGCTCAGGCCGAGAGCAATCCCTGGGTGACTTTGATGGCTTAGATGCCCCTGATTCGTGGCCTTTCAACTACAGAGTAAGTGTGATTTTCAGGATTCACCCACTTATCAACCAAAAAAAAAGAAAATAGGGGGGAAAAAGGGATAAAGATAATAAATACAAAAGTTAAAAGGAAATTGAATAATGATTAACAATTGAAATTAAAAAGAAGGATAATTAGGTTCAAACAAAGAGGGGGCAAACAAAAAGGCAACAAACCAAATAGAAGAATTATTAAAATATTCTGATTTTAAGAGCTTCCTGGATGATTCGAGGATTATGATAGATGTTACGATATTAACTTGATCGAAACAAATAAGATGTTCATTTTCTTATGAGTGTTTGGGAAAGGTTGACTTAGGTATGTGATTATGGGAAATATATGTTATGTGCTCTTTGATGTGGGCTCGAAAGGATTGACCAATTTGATCCATGTAGGATTTACCACAAGAACATGGAACTTGGTAAACACTAGAAGATTGAAAGGGATTTGATTTAGCCTTGGGTGACTGAAATTAGTGTTTAAGGGTTTTGTAAGGCTTAAAATGACTTTTATATTTTTCTTAGAGAACGTCTTAGCAATCTAATCTACAGTCCCCTTAATATAAGGTAAAGGAACGATGTTGTTAGGGGGAGATGGATCCAAGTATTTAGGTTTATAGTAAACCTAAAGACTTAGAACCATCTCCCTGTAATGTTGTCATTAGTTTACCTTATATTAATGGGACAACAAATTGGATTGCGAATATTTTATTTAAGAAAAATACAAAAGATGTTTTGAAATCCTACAAAACCCTGAAACACTTATTCCAGTCATCCAAGGATAAATAAGACCCCTTTCAATATTTTGGTGTTTACCAAGTTCCATGTTCCTATGGTAAATCCTACATCAATCAAACTTGTCAATCCTTCTGGGTCCACCTCAAAGAGCACATTGAAGATACCGACCGTAATCAAATATCTAATTCAACCATTGTCGAGCACTCATTCAAACTCAACATCTTGTTTGTTTCAATCAAGCTAAGATTTTACGATCTATTTATTATCATAATCCTAGAATCATTTAGGAAGCTCTTGAAATCGAAAATCACCTTAACAATTTAAATAGGAAATATGATTACAGGCTAATCCAGTCTTAGAAGTTTGTTATCCATCACATATTCCAATAATCCCTCTTTTTTGTTTGTTGTCCTTTTGTTTTCTCATCTTTGTTTGAATCTAATTATCTTTCTTTCCAATTCCAATTATTAATCATTCTTTAATTTCCTTTTAATTTTTGCATTTATTATCATTATCCTTTTTGTCCCACCTTTTTCATTATTGTTTAAAAGATAAAAATAAAAATAGAATTCAATTATACATTCTAAT